>JAPYYV010004301.1:0-25243 GCA_030522625.1 Copidosoma aretas
AAAAAAAACAGAAAAAAAAAACCACCGACGGCCTCGCCAGTGATTTATCCATTTTTCTTATCTCTCCCGGCGATTCGAGCACGCGCTTGCGACACCGGCGCTTCGTTAGCGGGGTTTCAGGGAATGCGGTGTTTGTTTCGATGACTCGAATCCTCGTTAACAGGTTCGGGAAATATTTCGGCTATCGGTCGTGCGGCGCGGGCGCTTGATCGCGAAAGATTGGACGTCAACGAGAATCAATTAGTTTGTCGTGAAAAGTAATATCGTCGGCTGATTTCGCTTTTTCGAAACTCGATGCCTGGCTGCCGATCCACACGAGTGTACGGCCAAAATCGCGCATGCGGTATTGTGACAAAATTTTACCGCCACAAAGCAACGATGACCTGCTTTCCGTGTGCAAGAAGCAAAAACTAGATCACCGGCATCGGGATGCAGCGCAATATGCATACGTTATCGTCCCGCGGGAAAAATTAATCATTAATGAACGAGCAACGACGCGAAGCAACCTACTGCGAACAATGGCAAAACGTATAGAGGAAGTACGACTCTACAGAGGATGTACGCTACGATGTATTCGTACAACGCCCACCCCTCGTAGTATAGAGTCGCAAGTCTTGTCAATTTTACGAGATGTTACGTACCCTTGGGAGTTGTAGAAAAAATTCAGAAGCATCTGTATATGTAAGATTATGGTTTTGTTCCAAGTGTATTCGGTAGCCTGAGAACTATTCAGCGTAATATTTATTAAAAACCAAAAAGACTCTGAAAAAACATATCCCATCCTCTAATTGCATTATGTTATTGTATACGCATCGTATCGTCGCTTGGGAGGAAAAAGGTCCCATTTCGGATTCGCGCTAAGGAAGGGCCTATTTCGGCGGAAAAAATAATTTATGCATAATTTCATTGTTTATTGCCTTTAATTTTATTAAATACATTCGTTCATTTATTAAATTACGTTATATGGCTTGCATTAAGCGTAGGTAAATGTAATTAAATGTAGCTACCTCGGCCGAAACAGGCCCTTTCTTACCGCTTGGCTGAAATAGGACAGTTTTCCTCCCAAGCGACGATATGAGCTCAACAGCGGCTATAGTGAAAAATTTATGAACATTTTTGGTGCCCTTTCGAGATTTAGATCTTGTTCTTGTTTTCAAACCTTACGATGAACGTGCCATTTTTTTTCTGTCAGAAACTTTGATGATTTTTATTGTTTATTGATGATAAACGGTTACAGTTTCGACAGAGGAGACGATTCCAGTCGAAAAAAGTTGAACTATCGTCAAAAAAATTATTCAAAACAACTCTGCGATAAGTAGGAGAAAGTCTTGATTGTTTCTTCATTTTCTTGTGAATCGATGATGCTCTTGTATCAAAGTGAAGTAACGATTAGCAAGCCGTATACGTGGATTTTTCATCAGGCGTAAAAATTATGTAATGCTGTGCTTGTAGAAGATAAAAAAAGCCATGCAATGAGGATACATACTATCAATTTGAAAGAGCGATAATTAATGAGTGTTTGCATAATGATACACGCTGGAAATACAAAGCTCAATCAATTTGAGAAATGATGATGGGCTGCAGGGGTAATAGGTTCCGTTGAATCATGCGTCATCGTGAGCGATGGATGAGCGTACGTACTATGATACGTATGTACATTGTCAATAATACATTTTTCCAAGTTCACTTTGAAACAGCATGTTTCATTGAGGTATTTCGGGATGAATGTTGGAATCATGTCAAATTCTGTTGCGAACCGACAAACAAGCTTCGCACATATTATTAAGTAGCGGATAAATTTAATTTTAAAAATACCTTCTCTTTTGCCGTGAAGCTGATAATAATTGCATATTACTGTATGTATATGCACGTAAGATATTGTGCAATATACGTACCAGATTATATCAACCGAAAGATTTTCAGGTCTGTATCTACAGGGCTCTTACTGTTGCTGAAACAACAATTGCTAGCTACTACCACCAATGCTCGAGCCAAAAGCCGGTAATTGCAATTTTTACTCCGATTAGGGGTAATTTCAGCAAAGCGCGACTCAACAGTCCACGGTTTGCAATTGTAGCAAGGTCGGCTGTAATTGCTGGAGGCTCTGGATCGAAATGTGTAATTCGAGATGTAATTGTCGATGCTGCAACGTGTTCATTACTGTAGGCATGCGAATGGCGAAAAAAAAATTAATTTGGGGTTCTCGTGCTTTTCTTATTCTTATTTTTTTCGACAAAGTAAAATGAAAAAAAGTAAATGTAATGAGACAGCATTATTTTGTATTCAATTGCGTTTCAGGTAACGATGGGTGCAAAGACCTGGCAAAACAAAAAAGCTGCAGCCAACGTGATCTCGCCGTAAACACCACAAAGATGCCAAAGGCCGTCCGACGTGCTGCATGTACGCGTGAATATTTATAGATCATTTTTCGGGGTGCCTTTGAAAGTTTTTACGCTTGACTCTCGAGTTGGACATCTGACAGCGACCCCCAAAAGAGGTGTGAACGAGGGCAGTTGACACTGGTGGAGAGTACGGATAAGATTGGCGCTGAAAGTGTATAGATAAGACAAGCGCCACTTCGCATACAAGCAGAGGTGAGGAATTTTCACGTATCTTGTCTCCTGGATTGTACAAAGTGTAATCAACCCGTTACCTATCACATGATCACATCATCCACGCTACCCCAAGATTACCCATCTCTTTATTTTGTGGTTCGTAATTGAGAAAATTTATTTTATCAATTTTCTTAACGATAAACAAGAAAATTTTACTAATAAATACCTAAAATTATTAAAGTTTTATAATTACAAACTGCAAATTTGACGAGCAATCAAATTAAATTACAAAATCAATAAAATAATCCATTGCTACACTTGATAGGTATAGTCAATGTTCGAAACGTTTGTAATTGATTGTAAATAGCGTAAAACCACGTGATCAAATCATCCATTTACCTAATGTCATAAGAGCGTTTTTCAGACGCGGGCCAAACGGTTTTTAAATTTAACCAAAGCTCAACGGTCAAATCATTGTACACACTATATTTGCTCGATCCCTTGGTTGCAATATTAACGCAAGATTGATGTAATTAAAAGCCCGCATATACACTGCAAATATAAACGAGCAATTCAAATTACCGCATTAGTCGCGCAAAATACACTACGGCAGTGTAAACGTACTACATTGATAAGCAAACGAATCCACGCGTTACAATCCATTTAACGAAGAAGCTCATCGTGACAAGTATAATTCAACTGCAGGTACAAAACTCCGATAATTGTCGCAATGGCGGCTAGCGTCGACAGCGAGCTCGAGGAGGTGATGTCGCACCTGGGCGAGTTCGGCAAATACCAGGCCTGGCAGTTCTCGCTGCACGTGATAGGCGGCCTCACCGCGGGTCTACACATGCTAACCCTCGTGACGGTCGCCGCGGTGCCGCCCCACAGCTGCGACCTCTCCTCGTACCCCTACGACTACAACGACTACAACGCGTCCTCCGCCTCACCTGGACAACCTCAGATCCTGGACAGCTGTAATTACCTGGACGTCGCGAACCGTACGAGGGCCTGCGAGTCCTGGATCTACGACACGAGCTACTTCGAGTCGTCCCGCGCGATAGAGTGGAACTTTGTGTGCTCGAGGCGCTGGATGGGCGCTCTGGCCCAGTCGGCCTACATGTTCGGGGTGTTTGTGGGCGCGGTGACCCTCGGCAGTATGGCCGATAAATACGGGCGCAAGATCATATTCTGCATCTCATCGGTCTGCCAGCTCTTCTTTGGGGTGCTGGTCGCCGCGGTTCCCGAGTACTATACTTTCCTGGCGATCCGCTTCCTGTACGGGATCTTCGGCTCGGCCGGGGCTTACATAACCGGTTTCGTCCTCACGATGGAAATCGTCGGGCCCACGAAGCGCACGGTCTGCGGCATGATGTTCCAGGTGGCGTTCGCCTGCGGCTTCATGCTCGTCGCAGCCTGGGGCGCCCTCATAAAGGACCGCTTCTGGCTCCAGGTCACCTACGGCCTCCACAGCGTCCTCCTTCTCGGCCACTGGTGGCTCATGGACGAGTCGCCCAGGTGGCTCTGGGCCCAGGGCAGGGTAGCCGAGGCCCTCGACATCGTACAGAGGGCGCTGCGCTTCAACGACAGTCCCGTGCAGCTCGACCTTGCCAAGTACTCGTCGGCCATGGGGGACCGGGTCGGTGGTGGTCCGCCATCCGAGCAGCAAAAAAGTACAAGCTACGGGGCCACGGATCTGCTGAGAACGCCGAATCTGAGGCTAAAGACCCTCAACGTCTGCCTGAACTGGTTCGCCAACTCTATCGTCTACTACGGACTGTCGCTCAACACGGGCAACCTGGTCGGCAACCCCTATCTCATGATGTTCCTCAGCGGCCTGGTCGAGATCCCGAGCTACCTGCTCTGCATCTTCCTGATGGACCGGACCGGCCGGCGGGCCCTCATAAGCGCCCTTATGCTGGTAGGGGGCGTCTGCTGCATAAGCGCCGCCTCGATCGATAAAGAAGAGCCGGGAATGGCCGGCTACTCGGTCGCCGTGGTGCTCTTCGGCAAGGCCTGCATAGCCGGCAGCTTCGCCATTGTGTACAATTACACGGCCGAACTGTTCCCGACGGTCCTGCGCAACACGGCCCTGGGAGTGGGTTCGATGTGCGCGAGACTGAGCGGCGCCCTGACCCCGATGATCATGCTCCTCGACTCGTTCAACCCAAAGGTGCCCGCCACCATGTTCGGCCTCGTGGCCCTGCTGGCCGGCTTTCTGGCGCTCTACCTGCCCGAGACGGTGAACCAGCCGATGCCCGAGACCCTGGAGGACGGGGAGAACTTTGGCCGGGGAGATACCTGCTTCACCACCTGCTCAAGGCGCAAGGTCAGGGACAAGCAGGCCTACGAGGTGGCGCTGCAGAAGGTCGACGAGCCCGTCTTCCAAAAGTGCTGATAATAATATTATCACCCCCCCCCCCCCCATGTTTTTGACGTTTATATATATATGTAAGTAACGGAAGGGCGGATAAAATATAGTCAAACAAACTTGTGTTCGCGTTCTCGGCCAACAAACTAGCGAGTTGTAGCAAACTTCTCTGTTGACTCACTTTTACGCGTGCGTATAGTGTATACTTCAATCGGGGTCCGGTTATTATTTGTAAAATATGATGTGAAATGTCCGACCCTGTTGCTGATGTAAAAGTGGTTGATTCAGAGTGTATCGGATTATCATGACAAATAAATGTATAGCGACAATCACTCGACACATCGTATGAAAATAAGCGCATAAACTTTTTAGAAGCTATCGAGAATTTCGGCTGGTGTGTAAACTATGAGTAGCGTTATGATTGTATATTATTGTTGTTATTGTTTGCAACGATCAACGGATGGTCTCCTTTTTACTGCGAACGCAACTAAAATGCAATCATAGCTGTACCTACTGTTGAATTAGCGCGCAAAATTTAGCAGTTTTTTTTTGCTACAGTTCAAAGTGAAATATAATACCCATCAGTGCTACCCACTGTTATTTCGATGCGATTGTCAACTTTTGTAAATATTACATCCGATTTACGCTCCTGTACAGCATACTGTTGCGCCCGCATTCGATCGGTTAATAAATATGTAAGTGTAAAATACGCATTTGAACTACGAACACAGCAAATACTCTCGTACAGCTGATTGCACATTTTTCAAGCCATTAATTTAAACTTTTGTTTTTTAAAAATGAAATAAGTTTTACAATGTGCATATTATGTAAATTTGTGAAAATGTTACGTGTACATGTGAATTCATCATGAAAAAGTTGTGATGTTGCATTTGTGAATTGATCAATTTCTATATCGAGATAAAAATACGTGTACTCGAATGTTTATGAACAATTGTTAAAAAAATTGTTTTGTCTTAAAATTTTATCGAAACGACGAAAGTCCTTTTGAAATTTTTCCTCTTGTACCGAAAAATATGGTGAGTGCAAATTTGCCATCTACGTGAATGCCGGCAACGCTGTCGAGCTTGATTTTCAATCTTGGAGTTTATTTTCCGGCCCAGCGCCACTTTCCATCAATTTTGTCCAAACTAATGGAAAAAGTTATCCGCAAAGATGTCTCATGCTCGACAAGCTCTCAAGATTATAAACCTCTCCGTGGAATTTCAGTTCATCTCTTCAACAAATTTTTTTTCATCAAAAGAAATAGTCATCTGCAGTTTACGGGAATCAATTACTTTGATAATATTGTACAACATGTCACATGTATTAAATGTTTGATTGAAAATGGCACTTTGCTTGTTGAGCTTGATAATAACTTTAGCACGAGTTGATAGGTCAGAGCGTCTGTGTTATCATAAGGAGGTATTAACAAATTTATTTGCCATTATAATTTGCTTCTGCATCAATTGGTGATCTATTTGCGTTCTCTAATTTAATTTGTTACTGTTAACTATAACTGCTTAAACTCTAATAGAATTGGGTTTTTGCATGGAAAATTCTATTTGGTCCGCCAGGTAGATCATCAAAAAATATTAGACACGTATTTTTTCTTTTTTCATACAAACATAAAATGACGGAGATAGAGCACGTACAAATTCAGGCGCATGACGTCAATTTCATTATCAGAAATCAATCAACTATATATTTGAGCAACTCTTCTATTTCAACATTATTTAAAAATCATTCCATCCACTCTATATGAAAATCTTTGTCACCACGTTCCGTAGAATTTGCATGAAAATAACCGTTCTAATGTGCTTGAGATTTTTGTTTACGTTTGCTTCGGTACAATGTCGTGTCTGTATATATGTATGTATGTAAAATATTGCGGGAAAATATGTATTTTCAAATCTCGTCTGAAATTAAAAATGACTCTAGATGGCTTGAGAAAAAAGAAGAAAAAAAATTCCTCAAAGACCTTCGAAGAAACGTTTCAGGACTGTGCCGTCGTAAACTACAGGAATTCGTTTCACGATGGTACAGAAAAAGCTCAGCTATGGATACTTTTCTCACAAAATTAAAAAAAAAAAAAACGGCCCCTTTTTCCCCGAAAACATCCCCTGGATTCGAATTTCCGATTCCCGGCATTCCTCTCGCGTTCCAATTTGCTCGTTAAATTCGGGAGCGGCGGTCGTCCGCCGAGAGCTGACCATGCAGGGCAACACGAGCTCTCGAGATACTTTGTTCGACTCGGCTCACAATTAAGCGTTCCACGCATGAGGCGACTTTTAAAGCTCCACTGGCTCGCGTAACGATGGGGGACGCAAGGTGGTTCATCTTCGTGCGACGTATACATATATGTATATATATGTATACACTGCATGTGTTATGTATGTGTATGCCTGCGAACATATTACTCAAGCCGGGGCGATTACTCAAGCTTCACGGGCACGTTGCTAGCTGTATTTCCGCTCGTTACGCTGGCGCCTGCGTGTGATGTATTTGCAACCTCTGTATTGTATATAATATAGTTGGTTCACAGCAATGTGTTATTTTAAACGCGAAACGCACAAACGGGGGACGCCTGGGGGCGAGAAATAAATTCGAATTTTTTCCAAATGATGTATCATGTTGTATGCGCGCATGAGTACTCGATGATGAAAGCTCTCTCCAAACTTCTTTCACTTCGCTGCGTTTCTTCGCGCGATAATATTTTACACCATACATCGAAGACGTATTTATCATACGTCACAACAACAGTGCGATTGAATAAAACAACATCCATGGCCGATACCCAAATCACTTCTCGTCAAATATATAATTATATATATATATATCCCTGCACCGCTATAATACACTGGCCCGCGCGCGCCCCTGTAAACTATACGTACAGCTCTTATCATCTCACAGTTTCGCCCCTCCAAGGTGTGGCGTCTCCTCTTCCTCCGAATTCCCTTTCAATTCCTCCGTAAGTATTTATCCCCCCCTTCATCAACTCACGTATCCTACGTACGCGCCGCGAGCTACTCTGTACACCCGTACGGAGCTTCAACGAGACTTTTATGGGACCCGGGAGGAAGAAGCCGGTCATCCGGCTCTCTCGCTCATTGCCACTCCAAGTCTGTATACACGAACGCGCGATGCAGTGGTTTCTTTTCAAACGGCTCGGCCAGCTGTACAAGCTGCATGCGCACTCATATTATTTGCCATACACACGCGCCGGGTATAATCCGCTGGGCATACAAGCACACGAGAGCCGGATGAGAGTTGCAAGTTGACGACTGCGAATCGTGTATGACCAACGATCTTCTCGCAAGCTCAATGCATGCATGTATCATTGCGTGCAAACTTCCAACGCTCGACGGACGCTCGTCACTCGTGTCTCCTGCGGCTGGCTGTCATTTTGCACCTGTCGCGTTTCTTTGGTCGGTTTCTCGTTCGAGGAGAGAACAAAAAAGAGGAAAATAAAAACTAAACGCAAAAACAGAAAAAAAACAACAGACGCCGCGTCGCGATGAGGGAACGCGCGAGGAACTACTGCGCATTGTATATACAGTTTTCGCCGCGAGCGAGCTTGTCGATCGGTAATTTTCGTCATTTCGTGCGGTCGCAAGGGCGGGAAATACAATTTCATGAAACGATTTCCCCCCCCCCCCCTGCTCTAGTATACATATAATATGTACACCGCACGTGCTCTTATACAATGTGGACGGGAAAAACTGATCCTGATGGCGGGGCGATCTCCGCGGCGGTTTCGCGATAAATTCGGTTGTTCCGTGCGGCAGTTTTTTTTTTTTTCCCCCTCCCGAATCCAAACGTCGTTCGGCCGATCGTTGTGAAAATCGTTTCCTCGTTTTCGAGCAACAAAAAACGGCGTCTCGCGCAGCTTTTGGATGTTTCCACGACGAGGCACACATATTTTTTTGGCTCGAAAAAAACGAACGAACGACGGCCAACAATCTTGCGATACGGTGATGAAGAAAATAAAAAAAAAATGAAAACTCAGACTCATCGTCGTGAAATAGTAGGTTTCGTACGCGATTGGCAAGGCGTTAATTTGCGAATCGAGAGGTTTGGTAACGAGGTTCGTAAAAAAGCCTTTACGATCGCGTAACCAGGGTTCCAAAAAGGCTCGAAGAAGGAAAAATACGCACGCTTGAGGATGAGTGATTCCGTCCCGACAGAATCACTTACCCTCGGGTGTACCAATCATACGAAACCATACCGAGGCGCGGATAGTGCGCGGTCCGAATCCGGCGACATCCGAATTCCCATCGAGCGCAAACACGCGCGATCCGCACGGAGAGCAAATATCATGACGCAACGCTGATTTTCGCCTTCCCTTGGCGATCCGAGCGGAGATAGGAGAACGTATGTACGTACGGACAGCAATCCTGCACAGGTATATGTATATATGCATACTTACCGCTCGTCCAGCCAGAAATACAGCGGTAAAGGGCGCAGGGGAGAGCGAGGGAGAGAGTAACGATTTATGACACGTTCCCTATTAGGTGTCCTGTTTACCGATCGAAGGGCAACGCCGTCGTCACGGCTGTTTTCGTTTGCAAATCCCCGTGTAAAGCTCGTTCGCGGAAGTGATCCGAGAAAAGGGCGGGGGGTGGGGGGGGGGTCGGACGGTGCAAAGTCACGATTAATACAATCACCTGACGGCACTGCCCGATGACGATGGTGATCCGAGCGTTCGCGGCAACAGCCATGCGCCGCCGTGCGTCCGCCGCTGATGCTGTTCCTCAGGGTCCTGCCGGCGGTCCTTGGTATGTGTACGTATGGATCGAGCTTTCCGTACAACTTGCGCGTGGACGAGCTGCACGGCAGCGCGACGAGGAGACGGTCGCGGCTCGGGGAGTACGAGTATTATACCTATAACGGGAACGGCGCGCCAACGATCGCGGCTCGTCGACAGTGCGGTGGCCACGGCAGGACTGGAGCGGCGCGCGCGCGCGCGTTTATAAGCGCCGCTCCGGGGCGGATGCCGCGCAAACGCGGCGCTCTCTCCCTCCCTCTCTCTCTCTCTCTCTTGTATTTTATACATTATGTGTGCAGACGTATTATTTTAATACTGTGCGTACTTATACAGCGCGGGCGACGGTCCACCGGGGTAGGGTGTACACCCTCATGCGTATACGCGAATTGGAAAAAAAACAAACAAACGATTGCCTTCAAAGATTCGTCGCTCCTTGAGGCACTGTGCACACAGATAGTTGAGTGGAGTTTTATCATGACAGTTTTCAAGGCAGCTCGCAAGTGTCGATGTACGCGAACAAAAAAAATGGCTTATGGATGGTACAGAATAGGAGTATTGAATTGATTATAATAACATGAGAATACAAACTGAGAGAAAACATACGTATGAAAGTCACATGAAAGGATTGACTTTAGCAGTTATCATGTTCGAGTTATAACTATTCTTCTTCTATTCGCTTGTCACGAGCACGTTTAACAGCCAAAAGTCTATTGAGTAGCGAGCTCGAACATCGACAGGTAGCTTGTTCCATTCTCTGGAGAGAGATGATGGCCAATCGAACTCTGTTCTCGGCTGTATTATAGATGTGGCTTTTGTCGTCCACCTTTGTGGCGAATTAAACATTCCGTCCGTCGAAAAATAAAAAGGAAAAAAAAGGAAGGAAAAAAAAAAAAAACTACATCTCAACGTCACAGAGCAGAGCGTTATTGGCAGCGTTTTTTCGTGCAACAAGATCACCGTTGCCAGCGTGCTGCAAGTACATACATATATTATGGACACCTCGATCGCCCCGGGTCCTCGAGATTCACGAGCGGCGAAAGGCGTGCCCGCACGATCGACGGTATAATACTTACGAGTATTACAAGTACCGGCCGGAGTGCAATGACTCGAGCCGGTTTACCGCTCCGTTGGCCGATTATGGTGCGCCGACAGCAAACAGTTTTCTCTCCCTCTCCCCCCGATTTGGTGCTCAATCGGGAGTCGACGATTTTGTTCCTCGAGACGCAACTCTTGTACTTTGATTCGTGTATATTCTAGTGGATATTATTTTGCCGCGCATTTATGGGATTCGGTGCGGCGGTTATTTGCAATTCGATCAAACGTATATATATATATATATATATATATATATATATATATCTGTGGCGCCGGATCGACCGATATCGGCTCGGTGAAACGAATTCCGCTTTTTGATGACATTTCTCGCTTGTTTTTCTTTGGAATCCGACCACACGCTTTGATGAACTTTCAATTGGACGCATCGCCTTTTCCGACGGCAATTTCGTTATTTTTGGATGTATTCGCGTGCTTTTTCTCTTCTCGGGGAATTTTGTACGAAACTTTGGGGGCAAAATCCATTAGTCACGGAATCAAAGAGAATTTCTGTTCAGCCAATATTTGTTATGCATGCACGTTGGAACGGATGACTCTAGATCGTAGATGTTCATAACGGTAAATA
This sequence comes from Copidosoma aretas, assembly GCA_030522625.1. Taxonomy (NCBI): domain Eukaryota; kingdom Metazoa; phylum Arthropoda; class Insecta; order Hymenoptera; family Encyrtidae; genus Copidosoma; species Copidosoma aretas. The sequence goes on from JAPYYV010004301.1 coordinate 11,370, forward strand.
AAACGCTGTGAAAATTTCGACAACACTAGAGAACATTGCAATAAGGCAATCAAAAGAACACGTATACGTGCTTCAATCTCGACTTCCATCGCAACAGCGTCCGTTTCATCAAACAGTTTTTGTCAGATTTCATTTAGTTTCGCAGAGATATTTTATTTTTTTCAACTTTTACCGTTCGAAACTAAAAAAAAAAAAAAGCATTGTTTTTATTAAAAAAAATCGAAATTCAATACTACTCTTTGATCTTAGAAATGTGCAAAACTATATTCGTATGGTAAGAAGAGGAAAATGACTTTTTCTGGAATTTCTCATGCACATATTCTGCAAGAAATAGCACCATACGCACGCCTGATTGAATCCCAAGTGGCCGGCAGTTAGAATGTCCGTCATCTGTTAATAATTATTGTGAGGCCGTACTTCCCTCGATGTCCCAAGTGAGTGAGCGCAATCAAGGCGTGGGTCGAAGTGAGAGCTCGTTAATGGACATGCGCTGATTGTCAGACAGATGCACGTAGTTTGGTGACCGAGCAGGCATTAAAATATTTAACATCAGAAACTATGGACAATGAGCTTTTTATCTCGTTAGAGATTAGTTTAGAGATTCTGATGGAAAAAAAAAACCTCAATCATGTTGAAATATACGTATGTGGATTTCAATGGTGTAGTACTTTATTTGCATAAGATCTTGTATACCTGGTATTTCTGAAAAATCTCCAAACAAATTGATTCCGTGGGTGAAGAAACCGCTGCTTTGAATAAATATGCGTATTCAAGATGATAATATCAAGTTATTTCTGGTGTAATTTTAATCCTGGGATAAAAACAAAAGTTTAAGGAATAATGTGGATGAAATAATACTTTACTCAAGTTTAAAAACTAAAATCAAAAATATGCAAGTTAATCAAAAGTGCTTTCGAAGAATATTTTATTTACAGTTGAATTACAGAGATATAAAAATAATGATAATATTCCTCACACGACCAACTCACCCTGAAATTCGGAAACTCGTGACACTGCGGTATAAAAATACGCCAAACATTCTTTTTTATTTCATTATTTTATAAGTATCGTAACACGCAAAAATACTTGCTTTCATTCTTAAAAATTAATACGTATTATACAGATTATGTTTCTCTAACGATACGAGATACTGTATGCACATCCATGATTACAAAGATACGCAAACATTTGTGCTTGATGTCAAAGTTTTTGATAAATTTCTCCATATACCGTACTTTGATACTTGTAGCCTTGGGCTGTAGTTTCAGACGGATAGTTACAAAACGCCAGTGACGTCAGTATACGAGCAAATAAATGTATCCTCACGTATACATCATTACGTTTTCAGTAAAAAATTTATCCGTAATTTACAAAACACGTGTGAAATTCGAATATTTTTGACAGGTACACGACTGCTCCACAATGATGACGTAAATTACCACCAGAGCAAAAAGTGTAAAATTATATAAAATGACATTTGGGCTGTGAAAATAATTTTGAAGGTATAATACGTTTCAGCTGCGTTATTCTATATTGCATTACATGATATGTGTCTTCTTTAGCGTGTGTAAACGTAAATGAATACGGAGTCCGGACAGTCTCGAAAATTTGTTTTTTTCGATCGGGCCGATTTTTTTTGGAAAATATTCGTCAACGTTTTTATATCACTCATACCTATCCTAATTGTAATAGTGGTGAAATTTTATCGAGAAAACAGTATTCCTCATGGCTTGTTTTCCTAATATTCACATTCTTGGTGCCTTGCAGCTTATACTATAATACACATGGAGAGGGCTACATCGGAATGCTTCACGACGTACGTAAAGCTCGTTACAACAATAGATATACGTCTTCAGCAAACACTGTTTGATAAGAGAAATGTCTGTAGCCAAGTACTACCACACCTATTTTCATGGTAATGTGATGCTCACCACATATTAATTGTACTTACCATACGTACTCTCGTGGCCGAGAGAAGTTGTCTAGGTTTCGTTCAAATACTGTTTGCATCGAACGCTACCGTCCATACAGATATTGTATATAATATGTGTTCCCGATGATGCATATAATGTTGGAAAAACTGAAAAAATGGCCAAAAAACTCATTGCTCTTCTTTGAAACGAATAAAGTGACGTTTTATGACAAAGAGTTTACGTAAACAATTTGTATAAATCGAAAGAATAGTTGAATTATTCAACATTTCGATGATATATGATTAACATGGTAAGATTACGATTTCTTTGGCGATATTAATAATTATGGAACCTTGTGGCACGACCACAAAAGAACTGAGCTTTTTTATCAAATACGATTTCTGTAAAAATCTGTGCGAAGAAATGGTTTCAATTGTATTCAAAATTACGCAATTATTAATTTCGGTGGGAAAACATAAGTATAGCTATGTACAGCTAGGATCGAGAAATGGCGCTTTTCGAAAAAAAATTTCGGTTTTTGTGTTATTGATGTACAACAAGATGCAATCGCCATTTCGTGTCGTCGGAGAAATCGTGATCCCCGTACATAATCGTTTCACGCCCGAAAAGTGTAAAATACGTCAAAGATTGACCAAAAAACAATATAAATTAAAAGGGACAAGAATTGTTTTGCAAAACGCAGCAGCAGCAGCAGCAGCAGCAGCGACAGCAGTATCGCGAGTACAGAGTACAAAATATTCAACACTTTTCGCCCTGCTGAAAAACATTGGGCAATCGTGTCCGGTAAAAACCGCACGAATCGAGCGGTCGAGGTCTGTCGAACAATCCGATTCAATTTAGTACACGAAAATTCAATCGACACGAAAAGGCCCAACAAGGTTCCGAACCGCTGCGGATCCGAGGAAAGAAAAGCAAATAAGAAAAAAAATAAGAACGACGGTAACCGTGCGATCGGCGATTGAAAGTACTTATAATACGTGTACATGTGCCCCCTACTAGTCCTCGTCCGTCTCCTGGTCCGCGTCGAGAATCGTCTTGAAGTAGAACGGCTGGAACAGCTGACCCTGGCCCTCGTAGAACTTGCTCATAAACTCGACCCTGAAACCATGCAAGTAAGTATGCATAATATAATCCCCGCCCTATGGGTTTTCCATCAATAATAATAATGATGATGATGATGATGATGATGATGACGACGAGAATAAGAATAATAACCAGTGCAGACGCAGCGTGTGGAGAAAGGCGGAGAGGCCCTCCATGAGGACGAGAATGGCGACCGTGAAGAACGCCCAGACGGCAAAGGTGACGAACAGTACGGCGGCCTTGGCGTACTGGCCGTCCTTGGCCCCGAGGCCGGCCCGCATGATCTTGCCCCAGAGTACCTCCGACAGTTGGGAGTGGGCGAGCGACAGGGCCCAGAGCCGCAGGTACGAGGCCGTGTGCGAGATGGTCGACAGGACGTACTCGATGGTGTGGATCGCCTGGTGGATCATCAGCTCGCCGAACGAGTCGTCGTGCTCCTGCTCGGCGTGCCCGGGAACGAAGACCGGCGCCGCGCTGCTCGGGCTCGATACCGGCGCGTTGCTGCAGCTGTTGCTGCTCGACGGCTGGAGCTCGATGTCCTGCGACGCCGAGCCGTTCGTCTGTGACGACGGATCGTTATAAGACGGTGTAATTCTCGTATTCGATATATTATGCGCGACGACAAAATCATGGCTTACGTAAACCTTGCCCTTGGAGCCCTTTTTGGTGCACACGACGTAGAGGGGCTTGCCGAATAGGATGATGGGGACGCAGACCGCGGCCGTGCACAGGAAGATCTTTTGGACCAAATTTTGGTTGGGGTACATGTAGCCGTCGCCGCAGTCTCCCGATGTCGTCTTGGGTTCCTTCAAAAGGACCATGTCGATGAAGCTCACGAGGATAGACGGGGCGCAGGCCTCGGACGTCTCGCCTGATGTGCGTTTACCGGTGCATATATCACAGACGATGCATATGAGGGATATGTTTACTTTTGAGGGGGGGAAAAAAAGCAGACGCGGGTCACATTACCTCTGTTCAGCGCGCCGTACCAGAGCCATTTCAAGAACATGAGGGCGGCCAGGTAGGCGAAGAGAACCACCAGGAATATCAGCTGGGGTAGAAACTCGAGGAACAGGCTCGAGTACCTTTTGAACGATCTGCAAGGGAGAAAAAAAAAACAACAAACAAAAAAGAGTTGAACGTTGATTGTTTGACGAGCGTGTTAAAAAGTATTTGGCGATGAGTATATGTATTATTTTTATTATCATCGTCATCATCATCATCATCATCATCGACTTACATGATGTTCACGGCGCTCATGCAGACGCCGAAAATCATGTGAACGACCCCGAATATGATGGAGAGCTTCATCTTGTACGAGTTGAAGAATATAATCTTGTTCTCCGCGAACATCCAGATCGGATCCATCCCGAGCACGTAGGGATTCCCGACGTACGTAGTTTTCGGGTCCAGCAGTTTGGTGTGCGTGTTTTTGATGACATCGAAGGTGTACTCGGTGTTACTCGGCAACACCCACTGTGACTTGAATATGTTCACGGACTTGGAGAACACGTCGTTGTAGATGATGCCCGTGTAGATCGAGAAGGCCCCCATGAGCAGGATTATGTAGCGCCCGCCGAAGAATATGTTCCAGATCTCGTTGCTCGTTCTCTTGGCCAGCAGCTTTTTTTCCCAGACTACCATGTACAGGGCGAAAAGGAACATCAGGAGACCTGAGCAGAAACAAAGATTTGCCATCAAGATTTTCATCGCCACCGCCAGCTCTGCGTGCGCCCCCATCGTTACTCATCCGTATAGATAACGACTGTGTCCGCGCGCGTCAACACAAACATGACTAACCGTGTCCAGTGTCGCCGAACATGATACCGAAGAGGAAGGGGAAGGTGACGATGGTGTAGAGGGCTGGATTGGCCTCGCGGTACGAGGCGATGCCGTAGGCGTCTATCAGATTCTGGAAGCCCCGCGTGAACCTGTTGGTCCTGTTGAAGGTCGGCGGATCCTCCTCGCTGTGTATCACGTTGAGGAACGAGGGAATGGAGTTGCCGCACAGTCGCTAAAGATCAGTGGTCGAGGGAATATATATGGAAAAAAACAATAATCTCTGTCGGTTTTGCAAAAGTATCGTGCATCGGTATATAATGATGATACAGTACCGATCCCTCGCTCAGGCAGTGCTGCACGATGCTGAGATCGGCCATCGGCACCCAACACTCCCCGATCAAACACTTTTTCGACACGTCCATGTTGAAGAGGTTCATGGTGTGGTAGATGGCCTTCATCTTGCGCACCATGATGATCCAGTTGGGCAACTCTTTGGCCACGTTGTGGAGGACGCGCTGCCGATGATCCTGGGTTTGATTCAAGACCTGTGCGGAGAGTAGTAGCGTGTTACAAGTTATATATAGCTACATTGTTTAGTATCTATACATATGATATAACGACGACTATAGTCACCAGATTGAGATCCTCGAGCCTCGTGCAAATCCCCTTGACCATGTCCATGCGCTCGGAGTGGCCGCTCGGGCAGGGGTAGAGGGACGCGTGGAAGCCGCTGCAGACCTTCTTTATGCGGCTCTTGAGCTGCTCGCCTTGGAAAAAGGCCACGAAAGCCGTTTTGTACATCTCGTTTCCCTGATGTCAACAGTCGGTATTATCGTGACGATAATAATAATAATAATAATAATTTATCGGCTTATTGTACAATATACCGTGCTAGGATCCTCGAGCGGCTTGTCGACTATGGCCTGCCGCAGGAAGACGTTGCCGCGCGATATGCGCCAGAGCATCCTCTCGAAGGCCGGCATTCGCTCGCGATTGACCACCCCGGCGACGAACCTGCGACGATGAAGGAACATATGAATTAATGCAGCCTGCGAATGATGTACCGGGGCATGAATTTGCAAGCGAAAAAAGATCGCAGGGTCGAGGGATGGACTCACTCGAGGCGCTCGCGGCCGGTGGTGTTCTGGATCTGGGACTCCTCGGTGATGAGGGCCCGGGTGATGGAGTCGTTGGCCTCCTCCTGTTGGTACAGAAGCACAAGGGAACCTTGATTCTTCGACAAAACGTGAAGCACCTATATTAAACGGATGCAGGGGGAAGGGGGGGGGGGAGGGAGAGGGGGAGGACAGAGCGGCGGGGGACCGTGCGGGCCGTGCGCCTACCTCGCTGAAAAAGACCTGGGTCCTCTCGAGCACGTGGCGCAGCTCCGTCAGCTCGAGGTAGTTGCTCTTGAGGCTCAGGGCGTTCTGGCTCAGCTCGAGTATGTCGTTCTCCGTCTTCTCGATCCGCGCCTCCAGGTCTATGATCTCCCGGGGTATCGGCGCCCGGGGCAGCTCGCTCAGGTTCTCCTCGATCGGGACCCCGTCCTTCTTGACCTCGGCCTCGATGTAGCGCAGCTTGCGCTCCATCTCGTCGCAACGGCGCACCTCGTTGACGAACTTGCGCTGGAAGTAGTTGACGTCGACGTTCAGCTGAAAGAACATATATAATATGCATGTGTGAGAATGCAGGATTCGCATCGTGCCGGTGTCCACCGGGGATAATTGTACAGTTGTACATCGGTCTTCGGTGTATATACTCACGTCGCGGAACTGGACGGTCCCGGTCTCGCCGAGCTCCGAGACGGATAGGTAGGCGGCCTCCGGCTGGATGAACAGCTGGCACAGGACCACCTCCTCGCTCCTGAACATCGCACCCATCTCGACCGCGGGGGCTGGGCCTGTGGGGCGCCTGTGTGCTTTTGTGTACTGAAACGGAGAGCAGATTTTGCGTGGTGTATACCGATCGGGTGCAGGGATCGTGAGAGTTTGTTTGTACTCTCTCTTCGCGCTTCGCGGGTAACAAAATCAATGGAAGAGGAGGAGGGATGCGGCCGCACGAGCAGAGCCCCGGCATCAGCTGGTGCAACACGCTTACGTGCAGTGCAGTACGCGAAAAGTGGGCCCATGTTTGGTAGTTTTCGTCACAAACGTGCAACTCTCGAGGGCGATCGTTGGGACATGAGTGGCGAACGCTGTTTTTCCTACCGAGGGTGTACACCAGGGTTGCAAAAGTGCCCGAGGTAGGTAACTAATATACGAGACTCGGGGACAGAAGTAAAACAAGCTCGATTTCTTACTTTCTGCCCTAGTGGCGTTATGTACTATATCTGCTCTCTGTGATGCGCGGTATAAACGAGCCAGTAGTCTGGCAGGCGCATTGAAAATCGAGCGGTCTAAATTGATGTGCGGTTGAAAAACTAGTGTTTCTTATTGCGCTGTGGTGATGCGAACGAGAGCAGCCCGGGGTTTTATTCCCTCGTTTGATGCCCCAGCAGTATCTATTCGTGTAGTGCGGGTATTATACGAGAACGTAGAGAAAATTAAATTGAAATTTCAAGGATGGCGTTCGAAACGACTGCTTGGGCGGACGGACAATAGTGATGATGATGATGATGATGATGATTGGTATGGAGATAATACACACATCCATCTATTTGCTCGCGCCAAGGCTGTCTTCCAACGTAGGTGCGTATATAATTGTATAAAAATTGTAAAAAGTGGGCCAAACGAATAAATACCACTTTATAATCGGGAAAATAGGCCGGTGAGTTACGAGCTATAATTTCCAGTCCGTTAAATAATCGAGGAACGATCGGAACTCGATCGGATTCGTCCTCGTGATGGGAAAAACACAACGTTTGTCTCGGAACAAGAGCAGCAGCAGCAGCAGGTGGAGATACTCGTGATACGTGCGTATATATATTATATTGCGAGCAACACTTTTTCCGCGCCGTTCATCGCTCGCAATTAGATAAGAGGCGGCGCAAAGTCGAACGGTGAAAAACACTCGTCGCCGTCGTCGCGACCGGGCATTAATAACGCGAGCAACGCATTGTTACGTGAACTCTTTTTTTCGTCTTCTTCCTTCGCTCCGGGCGCTCGTATCTCGTCTTATCGCGCGCTGTGGAAGCCGCGATGCCGAGATAAGGCGTTGTACTCATGAATATTGAAATTTTCCACAACAAGACAGAAATTCATTTTTTTCTCGTTCGGACGATCGTTCGGACTATTCCCGATCATGACGCACATCCGTTGGCAATCCAGGAAGCGAAAAATCAATACAGCCATTGGGCATTTTTATGAAAAAAATACTCGATAGCAGGGTCGCAAAAAAAAAACAAAAAAAAAAAAAACACCGCCATAATACCAAAATTGTCAACCGTGAAAATACGAATGGAAAAAGTATACGTACGCACGTGATCGGCCCGCTCGGCGCCGATGAACCAGTGAGGGTACAGCCGATCGTGCGTCGATCGCAAGAGCGCGTGTATTCGCGTGTGACTGCCGCAACTTGCGCACCGCGGCGGATAGTACTCGGAGGAACCGCGAGAATAAACGGCAGCGGCGGCGGAGTAAGCGTCCCCCGGGATCCAAAGGCGCGCGTGCGTTCGTCGGCAGCGCAGCGCTCGATCTGGCAGCTACATCATCGCGCCGCCGTGGCGTCGAGTGGGTGTAGCCGGCGGCTCACGTGCCCGCGGGACACAGCGCTCGCCGTGTGCCGAATATATTGTGTGAACCAACTCTGATGAACTGCATGTACTTGATAACGAACGAGCCGCGCGCGATGCAGCCCTTGTGTGTGTCATTGTTGTAATTATCGTACCCCCTGTATGACACCCGGTACCTGTAGCGCAAGTTATGTCACACGCACGTTGCATCATGAGTGTTCGCCATCGAACGTGTAAGGCCAAGCACGTACATGGAACGGGGCATCGAGCGACCGACTGTGTATACCACTGTTACATGCATCAGACGCTTGCGAGTGGAATAAGTGCGAATTCGAGCTGCGAGAGAGCCGAGGGTGGCCCATCGTTTCCCCCGATCGGATGTGGATGGTCTTACAGCCGTCGGTGTACCGTATTTATATTACCATCGTCGGGAATTTCCGCGCAAGATTTCACGACAAATCGGTTCTTCCCCTCCTGCGAAAGTTTTTCACGGTGATCGGTAATTCGGTGATTTACGTGTGTACGCTCCCGGCGAGATACCATCATTAGGGGAACGTCTGCGTATTACGTACACGTTACGTTCATATTTGTCGATTACTTCAAGTTCCTCCCCCCTGCTGCCTACCCCCCCCCCCCCCCCCTAACTGTTTTTACGCAAGATAAGTACATCTCGGCTGCAGGTGTTATCACGTGTGTTTCGCTACCGTACGAATTGGTGACGATTGCCGTATGATCGCGACTTTTGAGAGATCTACGATGGTTCCGCCTCGAACTGATGATGCGCGGGGTTCCGCGGGTCCCGAAAACAACCGATCCTGCGTTCAATCGTTCGGTACAATGTGAATGTTGTAAGTACGTGCGCATTATTTGTAATTCAATAAATTTGTTGAGAAATCGTACGCACACCTTTTTTTCTCGCCTTCATAATATATTACAAGCTCTCGTTTGTATTCGTTTTCAGCTCTGACCTCGCAGCACTCTCGTGACAAAGGGGACCGCGTGTATTACGCTTCTGTGTATAAACACGCAAACGCATGTCGGACTCGTCTTTTTTCCAATCTGCAGTAGGACGCACGTCCTTGTTATTATTTAACCAAGTATAATTAGGCGCGTACGCGAGCGCTGCTCAGCTCGAACAAACAAGAGTCGAACAACGAGTTGTAAAATACGAACACAGCCCGATGGCTGTTGGACAATGTGAGAACGCGTGGCGCGCGCTGTTTACACCAGTTGAGTTGGCTCAATTTTTTCGGAATGATCGCATCCAGGCAGCACACATTGGCGACTGTTGCAAGTCGCGGTAAGTATAGGAGCTTTATCTTCAGTGCCATCGGGCGCGTTATGAACGTGTGCGTGTGTGCGTGTACTTTGGCACGTCTATAATGCTGGAGCGTGCGGTGAATTGGAATTTTTTTCCTGTTCCATCAGAAAATAGATATTTTTAATGTTTAACTTGATAAAAGTAAATAATAATAATATACATGACAAATTTATAAATGCTCGAAACATCGTTGGAAATATTTGACCGACTGCCAACCAAGCGAAAATTTGGCACGTTAGTTGACGAATAATTTCAGTAATTGTCAGTGGATTAATTTTGTTTTGCATCAATTTTCACACGCTTTTATTAAAAATGGTAGTTATAGATGGAGCGCTTTTTGTTCCCAACATGAACATAGATATTGAAAACACTGTGTGAACAAGAATATACCGGGTTTTCTTGGTCAATTCAGTAAATTCATATGTTCCTTATGTTTAAACAAATAGTAACCGATTCATTTGAAAACGTTGAATGTACTTTACCGCTAATGCAACGAGTAAGCCACGAGTTGTCCTAACTGATAGAGCATAATTGAAATTTAATGACTATCGTTAAAAATTTATCATGAAAAAAAAAAAAAAAAAAAAGCGATATCTAACGTCACACTCGCAAAACAATGGCGGTATTTGGTGAAGGATCGAGAGGCAACATGAAACAGAACTCGGAAAACAAAATTCAAATTTTATATACCTATGTGAGTTTGTTGTGACGATTTTTGACGGTCGTAAAACCGTTTTTTTTGGATATTTTCAGGGTAAAAAAATTACAATTTGATTTTTCAATAATTCTATCTTATAGAACACCAATTTAGTTTTATTTTTATATTGAATTATTCTGCTACGTTATTTTATTTCTTTTTTATTTACGGAATACTAAGGTTTTTGTAAAAAAATCAGTCATATCTTAGGAACCTATGGGCAGATTTTGATTATTCAAGGATCACATATTTATTTTCTTGTGCATACATCGGTTAAATTATGATACTATAGTTTTGTACCTTATCAAGGTTTTTATAACAATTTTTTGAATTCCAAAAACAGGTTTTTACATTTTTTGCTTAAAAAAGTTATAATTTAATCTAAATATGTTTCCACTTCCAAACATATGCACGATTATTCAATAATATTTTTGATACATTTTCGTCTCATTACGTACATCAATATTAGTATTAATTTCGTATAATTGGTTCAATTGTTTTTAAAATAAAATCATTTTCCCAATGTTTCAATTTATAACTAACATTCTGGCAACAAAAAAAAAGGAGAAAAATATTTCTGGAGGAAGCTTTGTTCTAGTTTATTGGCAGCAGTTTTTTTTTGTACACCAATGTTGAGAAACACTGTTTTTGGCATACCCAGGAGTATGTAGCGAATAATTTTCAAGTGTGTCAAAAATAGGTGCCCAACCTCTGCACACTACTTAAGTTACTTATGATGGGAAAAATTATTTTAAAAAAATTATTCAAAGTAGTTTTTTTTTTTTTTTTTTTTACAGTTGCTACATTTACAAAACACTGACTTGCTAAAAATTTGTACCCTAATTACAAATTGTCGATCATAACTATACTCTTTGTTTTGATTATTCGCGCCAACATCAGTTTTATAATTTGCCCAACAAACGCTAGATGGCTGACAGGTTTAGCTTATCTGTACGCGAGTCGAAAGAATTTAGACGTAAATTGAAAGCGACTCGCGAATTTCATCGTCCTTGTCTAGTGGGAGCATAGTATTCAATGAACGTCTGGTGAGGGTACTGATGCTGACACCCGATAGATAAAAAACCATCGTATCGGCGACTTACATACCGTTTGTCGTTGGATACAATTTTTGGAGGGCCTCTTTACTTTGCAAGAGGCCAAATAAGTGCCCAATTCCATAAAATATATTTCTATTTTCCTTACCTGCGGCCGTAAAGCAATTAAGTACTGTATGTACGTCCGCTAAGCGGACCGAAGCAACCGCTTTACGGCCGCTGAGGTACACTGAAAAAAATTTGGTCTGCTGGAGGTACCACAGTTTAACGAGACGCATTTACGCTCACGCGTGGCTTACAAGTGGCGCCACAGGTAGTGCAAGATAGAAACCACACAGTTGAGGGATTCAAGTAGGCCCACCGTGGCCGAATCTCGACCACGAGTGGCTGACAAATCTCTCCTTCATATTGTGTCCGATCACTCGTGGGAGAGATTTCGGACCACGGTGGTTCCATATACATACACTCAACTTTGGTGCGTGAAGCCAGCCACAGGTGGTGCTGAGTGTAAGCCACAGTGGGTGCTTTTGGGAACTATATATTTGTGGATCACGTTTGCTCCCGCTTTTGGTAGCAATATCTGACCAAATTTTTTTCGTATACGAATAATCGTATACGCACCACGGCCGGAAGTAAAGAAGCCTCAGATCGTCCGTGTATCTGAGACTTTCTTTACTTTACCGGTCTAGGTGCGTAATATACTAATATTGATAAGGTACACCACTAAAGCAAGCATGAGCTAAAATATTTTACTTGAGCAGTTAAATATTTTTCGTAAGAGATTATTTGAATTGTTCTGAGAATCATTCAAGAAAAATTTTCGGTAAAAATGGGGTTATCTTTATTTTCAATTATTTCACATTTGGTTGATTCAGGTCAGGTTTCTTAAAGCGTTTCATACAAGAAACTTTACGTTAGATGGTTTGAAAAACTTCATTGTTCGAGAGTTTCAAAGTGACCTTAGTTTGTTCGGTAAAGGGCATCAAATCGGAAAAAAATTATAGTCACCCTACGAAGCGTCAAACAAAACATATCGTACTTACAATTTTGAGATTTTTTTTTTTAAAAGCTAATCGTGCATCGAAAATGTATGAAATAAAATAAGTAAAAAAAAGTTGCCTCATAAGTAGACTAATTGACCGGAATCGAGAATTAGATGTCATTTTTCCAAATCTACTCGGGTCAACCCGAGGTTCAAGAAACTGCTTCTCATTTATGAACCAAGCATTATTTTTATAATCATAACAAGTATCATTATCAAGCTTAGGTGACGCGGTTACTCATCAGGAATATTATTATATTTAACTAGCATTACATTGGACAAAACTGTACAAATGACACGAGTGACATTTTCCATCAGTTATTTACTTTGTTATCGAAATACAAAGAAAAAGGCCACTCTTATCGTTTCCAACTTTGTCGACACGGTAACTCCTCGCTCACCTGCTTTGTAAAGCACACGACATCAAAATGAATGTGAGAAATCACATGTCACGATTAATAAATAATCAAACAAGCGGAAAAAGACGACAACTTGGCTCTGAAATGATAGTATTACGTTAATATGTCAGCTTATACTATTATTGGTTGTTCAATTGGGTAAACGTTGTTCAAAATAAATGAAATTTTGGCAGTATGAATTTTTTGAACCTGACGAGGGCCTTGAATTTCGATTCTATTCGGGCCGAAACGTTGTTCAAAATAAATTAAATTTTGGCAGTACAACCATCAAATTTACTTTATTAAATATCATATTATTTTTAGAAAATTGAGAATCTTTCGAACCGTCAAGATTTATAATCCTTTATCCCGTTATTCTGCTCATCAGGCGATGGTGTACATAAACTATCTCTACAAACGTATAGCAGGTGCTAAGGATGATAAATTGTAAAAAAGCACGTCGAAAAAATGACTCACAGCTTCCTCGATTATCATTATGTTTGGGTGTAATGATAAAGTCGCTCGGAGGAATGGAAAATCATTTTCCAATCAATGATCGTCCAGTAGAGCTCGTCGTTCAGGCCGGGGTCGAGTTGCGTCCCGTAAGATAACGCTAATGACCTCTATGGTCGAGTTGCGTCCCAACCTATTTTATCTCATGGTCGAGTTGCGTCCCAATCATTAAGTCGATGAGTTATAACAATTTTTCCCGTCACACTTCATCCAGGCTTCGCACTGGCAGTATAGTGATATATGTGAAAAACTTGGGGTAACTATAAAAAGTGCCGTCTACGAATATATTTGGAGATGTACATAACAATCTGATGTTTGTTGCAGTTTAAAATAAAACTATGTTGAGCTTTTCGTTATTAAAAAGAACTAATTTTTCTTT
>JAPYYV010004302.1:402-17252 GCA_030522625.1 Copidosoma aretas
CTACTACCACTACTACTACTACTGCTACTACTACTACTACTACTACTACTACTACTACTACTACTACTACTACTACTACTACTACTACTACTACTACTATTACTACCACTACTACTACGACTAATACTACTACTTCAACTACTACTACAACTACTACTACCACATCTACGACTTCTACTAATACTCTTACTACTACTACTTAATCATGTTATCATTGAAGAATTAAACAATGTACACAAAGCAATAGGTCATGGAGGCAGAGACAGAATGCTGTTTGAGGTACAGAGTAGCTTAAAAAATGTGAGTAGAAGTATCTTCATGGATTTTTTGGCTGGATGTAAACAGTGCGAGAAAAAGCGATCAAATATAAAAAAGGGAATCGTCGTAAAGCCGATGGTGTTTTCCCATATGAATGGTTGTGTCCAAATGAATCTTATAGATCTTTAATGCTCGCTAGACCAAGATTTAAATTTTATTTGTGTTTACTAGGATCACTTGACGAAATTCATCTTATTAAAAGTATTGAAGACAAAAAGTGCTGAAGAAGTACCCTTCCAATCACCAGACATATTTACGATTTTTGGTGCTCCTTGAGTTCTACAATCAGATAATGGTCGAGAATTTTGTAATATGATCATTGATAGCCTCCAAAGTATGTGACCACAACTTAAAATAGTCCATGGTAAGCCACGTCACTCACAGTCTCAAGGCAGCGTCGACAGAGCAAATAGAGACATTGAAGAAGTACTTTTTACTTGGATGAGTAATAACAAAACGCAAAGATAGAGCGAAGGGCTTTGTTTTGTACAGTTTATGAAAAACAGAGCATTTTACGACGGAATTAAGCGAAGTCTGTGCGATGCAATGTTTAGCACGTCAGCAAGAGTAGGTCTAGAAAATACATCCCTGCCTCGTGAAATTCGGCACAAACTTGAAAGCAAAATAGATGTCAAAGAAGCTGTCTTAGAAATGCAATCAAGTCCGTCCGATGAATATGTGTATGTGTACCTCGACCTAACGAATTGACTTTGACTACATATCAACCACGTCTTCCAAATAAAAATTTAACCTTATCGACATTGCTGGATGGCAGAAAAGAAAATATAAAAAGAAAAAGAAATGCAGCAAAAGATTGTTTAACTAAGCAGGCTAAAAAAATGAAACGCAATTCGAACGCAAAGTTTCCTGATCCACTTTTAAGAGCTACGGGTACGTGTATCTGTGCCAGACGTTGATCGTTGCAAAACTGACGCAAGGTATTTAAGTACAGCTGTTCACGAGATCTCAATTTGTTGTTTCCGCCGCATCACTTATAGATGTCAGGTATTCCATCTGATAGAACGATCATTGCTTCACGAGCAGCTGCTACACAACAATCAAAAGAAGTAGGAGGACATGGGAAAGGATTTGTGCGTTGCAATTGTTTGAAGAAATGTAATACGAAAAAATGTGCCTGCTTCAAGAAAAATATTCTTAGTAACTTGAAATTTCATAATGCTCAATCTTGCTGTAATAAATAAAATGTTGACCGTGATCATCTGTATGGTGGATGAGCTAATAAGAGTTGAGCTAATATAAAAGTTAAGTTAGAATCTGCCTAAATTA
Source organism: Copidosoma aretas (assembly GCA_030522625.1). Taxonomy (NCBI): domain Eukaryota; kingdom Metazoa; phylum Arthropoda; class Insecta; order Hymenoptera; family Encyrtidae; genus Copidosoma; species Copidosoma aretas. Next base: position 2,008 of record JAPYYV010004302.1, read on the forward strand.
GAGCAGGCATATTATAATTTGACTAGGCATATTATGATATGCCTAAGCATATTGTATCTAGACAACAAATTTTCCGAAGAATACGATTTACCTAGACATATTATAATATGCCTGAAAATACAATATGCCGGAAACATATACATACCTTATCATCCAGTCTTGCGTGACGGAGATAGCTTGAAGATACGCGAGGTTTTCAACGCAACAAGTCGCGACGTACAAGGAAAATTTTAAAATAATTTTGTATTTCGTGGGCAAATTTACTAGATAACATTCGACATATTTTGATTAATTGGAGACATTCTTCTTTTGATTTTGTATGCAACATTCAATAGATATTCAGAAAATTTCTTATCCACCCCGCTGATCGTCATCCACCGCAAATCGTCTAGAGAGTCTGTCGGGATCATCCTGTAGCTCATTTTCAATTAAATTTACTGACATACGGTACAGTTTCTGCCCCTTTTTTCGTTAATGCTTGCACGTTAGAGTTGCATCCCTTTCTAAAGAGATATGGCCTCTGGCTGCAAAAGTCATTCAAAAAATTCGTAACGCAGACGATTTTTAAGTGGGGGGAGACTCTGAACTAGAACTTTGCAAAAAAGCTGAACAACTAACCCTAGCTTTATCTTCAGCAGGTATTCCGCTGAGTATATGGGTGTCAAATTCTCGGCAGCTGTGCAATCAATTGAAACAAGAAGATTTTGTTCATCAGGTACACGAGATAAGTAGCAACTCTCTTATTGATACCTTAGGTCTTATTTGGTACACATAGGAAGATACCTTTGGATTCAAATTTTATAAGATACCTGAACTGGTTCCACCAACAAAAAGACAAATTATATCTGAGACTGCTCGCTTATTCGACCCTCTTGGCTTTCTAGCTCCGTTTTTTGTCAAAGCCAAGCTTATCCTCCAGAGCTTTTGGTTGCTAGGAATCGACTAGGACACTGCACCTTTTTCTGCAGTAATAGAAGCATGGCAAGACTTTTGCAAGAAGCTTGACAATATCCAACATATTTGCATTCCACGCTGAATCGAAACTTGTGCATCAGAGTCCTGGGAGCTTCATGACTTTTGTAATGCTTTCGAGAGAGCTTACGCAGCTGTCATGCATGCCGTTACTAGACGTCCCAGTTCGGTGGTCAGTCACATTATCATCGCGAAACTCGAGTCGCGCCCATCAAGGTCGTGAATGTCCCGTGACTCGAACTATGCGAAGCCCTGCTGCTTGCCCAACTCATTCATTTTGTTACTTCTAAGATGATCTTATCTCCCAGTAATACACATTGCTGGACCGACTCTAAAGTAGTGCTCGCTTGGCTAAAGGGCCATTCCTCTCGGTGGAAAACTTTCATTGCCAACCAAGTAAGCGAAAATCTTTCTCTGTTACTAACAGCCTTATAGAGACACGTACGCTCATCAAGTAACCCAGCTGATGGCGCATCTCGCGGTGCTACTATTACAAATTTGCAGAATAATTTTTTGTGTTGGAGTGGCCTTTCATGGCTGGTAGAGCCATCGGAGTCATGGCCATCTTCAGAATCTACCCAAGAACCTATTACACTTCTAGAAATCAAGTCAAACTCGAAAGATATCAAACACTCACAGAAGTCTTTTACACTTCGAGCTTTTGGAACTTAACCACGGAAAACTACATGTCTAACTTCGACAACCAAATAATTGAAGTGGTGTAATAAGTGGCTTACTCAGTTTTCTTCTAATAATAAGGTGACTCACATACAAGCACACATTTACAGATTTTTTTTTGAATATTCGGGTCTCATCCGGTACTCGTCGATTGACTTGGCTGTCTGCTAAAGAAATTGCTAGAGGCCGTGCATTTTTGTAGTGCCTTGTACACAAGTCTGCCTTCTTGATAGAGATTTCTCATATTATACAAACGAATCAGTTGTGTACGAGAATTCTCTCGTCAATACGCTTAGGTGACAAATGAAAATACATGTATTATCTCCAAATATTAATTTATTGTGACTTTATGCTACTATGCATATTCAATTCCTAAGCTTTTCACAGCCGATTTCTCTTACGATGTACACACGCCTGAAGTGGTTAAAAATCGTCAATTGATCGATCGTACTTATGATATACATATCCGCAAATATATCAGGCAATATATTTGACGACGCGTAGTACAATAAACAGGCTTTTTAAAATCATTTGTATACTTTTATATTTTGTCTAACGGAATTGACCAAAAAATTTTCGTACAATATTTATTTACTTTATAATAATCTCATGTTCACAGTCGTTCGGCACTGTTCGACTAAATTTATCTTTACATGAATTTTATACTTTAAAATTAAAAAATTATCATTCACTACCTTTAAATTTAGCCCTTTTAAGTGAAATAATGAATATAAATCTATCTTTTTTCAATGTTGTTTGAGTTAGAGTGAATTTCAGAGTCAACTATCCTGTACAAAAATATGTTTCACGTAACAAAGATGTGCTCTGTAAATCTAAACAATTATTAATTCTACGCGTGATATTTCAGTAAAATTTTCATTTACTCCGTCTAATACGCTTTTGACCCAATTTCAATCTATTTACTTAGTCAGATAAACCATCAGTGAACTTTGGACACTTTTTTAACAAATAGACTGTCAAAAAAAAGTGCATTAGGGTTTAAAAGCAGGGACCTGTGATCTCACTTTTCTTCCGGAATCAATTTAAACAGCGTCATTTTACGTACAATTCTAACGCATTGTATCTTCCTTATTTTCTATTTACATGTGAGAAAGGAATACGTATCTGATATTTTTCAAACTTCCAACTTACTGATTTGTTAGGTTTTAATAACTTGTGTAAAGTAAAAAATTGGATTTTTGGCGGCCTGTGGACCTTCTTCGTCTTACTGAACAATAATTTATTGAACAGTGCATTTTTTTGCTATACGCACACAGTCTGTTAATGCCAAACAAATTAATTTTTTCAAATCAAAATAGATTTTACTCACATACCAAAGCAAGTCTAATAATAATATTGGTCCAACATGCTTGGCGGAGCGTAAGGAAAAGATAGGAAAAAATATGGGGAATCGAACTTATGTTTCGTCCTAGATCGTCGGCAGGACTCTTCAGTATGGCTACGCCAACGATCTTAGCCATAGACGCTTGCAGCGCAGGTTGAAATTAGCGCTCTTATGTGCTACATGCATGCATGTAGAACGAGCGTGTGTGCAATGAGGGCGAAACAAGGACGGTAACACGGAATATAAGGTGCAGGAGTCATTCTTTTATCCGAAATTTGTTTCGGAGTCAGCCCACTCTGACCTCGGGCTGATGTACCAATTATATCAATTAAAACAACAGTTTTCGCTCTTAATGCTATTATTCAACAGTGCATTTTTGTGCCATACGCACAAAAAAAAAAGAGAGAAAACATCAATCAGTTTGGCTCTCAACAGACCGCGTGCGTATCGCACAAAAATGCAATGCTGAATAATAGCATTGAGAGCGCAAACAGTTGTTCCAATCAATATAATTTGTACATCAGTCCGAGGTCATAGTGGGCAAACTATGAAACAAATTTCGGATAAAAGAATGACTCCTGCACCTTATATTCCGTGTTACCGTCCGTGTTTCGTCCTCATTGCACACACGATCGTTCTACATGCATGCATGTAGCACATAAGAGCGCAAATTTCAACCTGCGCTGCACGCGTCTATGGCTAAGATCGTTGGTGTAGCCATACTGAAGAGTCCTGCCGACGATCTAAGACGAAACGTAAGTTCGATTCCCCATATTTTTTCCTATCTTTTTCTTACGCTCCGCCAAGCATATTGGACCAATATTATTATTGGACTTGCTTTGGTATGCGAGTAAAATCTATATTGATTTGAAAAAATCAATTAGTTTGGCTCTCAAAAGATCGTGTGCGTGTCGCACAAAAATGCACTGTTGCATAATATCATTAAGATCGGTAACAGTTGTTTTACTCAATATAATGGTTAATTTATTGATACTAGTTATGTTAGACGCGCTTCGCGCGCTCTAATCATGTTAATTCTTACTTCGATTTACATTTACGAATATTTTTCTATTTTTGTATCGAATTCATATATGTGTCAACTCAACAAGATGATTTTCTTGCGTTTTCTATCGTGTCAAAAGTAGAGAATTCCATTATGTTGTTATTTCATTCTCGGATTTTTTTTAGAAAAAGAGATGTATTAAAAGTTGTATGTTTAATATCTGTTAAATTGAAATTTTTTTACATTCAAATACCACCACCAATACATTAAGGTTTTAGATTTTTCAATTTATATTTATACTCTACGGTGACAATTAGATTAAAGAGTAGAAACAAAATAAATCTTAGTCTAGATAATTTTTACAATGATGACAACTTTCTCATTTAACGAATTTGTTATTAAAAATAATCAACTTAAATAAGCCACTCGATCTGTTTGAATCAAGAAGAATTATATAATGAATAGTTTTTATTTTAAGACCATAATATTTTAAAATCATATTCACTATTAGATTATTTTTTTATATTTTATTTTCAAATTTACCCGCTCGTTACAAGTCTTGACCAATCACAGAACGAATAAGAAGGCTTTAGTCACGTGACAATCAATCTTTCAAGGGTGCGTTTCGGAACACAACCATGATAGGACTATAGTTATGTTAGACGCGCTTCGCGCGCTTTAATTATGATGATTTTTGTTTTGAATTGCATTTTCAAATAATATTCTTTTTAGCTATTTATTTATCATATGTAACTAAAAAGAAAAAATTTCTTCCGTTTTCTATTGTGTCCAATGTGAGAAAAATTAAATTTGTTGCTATTTAGTGTTAGAATCTTTTTTCAGGAAAATATTAATTGTATTAAAAATATTGATAATTTTAGATACTATAAAAAGTACTTCAAGGTATTAGTCTTGTAAATTAAAATACTTTAAGATGACAAATGTATTTAAGATTAGAAACAATCAAATAATAACATACTCCACATCATTTTTACACTTTTAACTAATTTTTTATTCTCATCTTCCCTACGATTTAACGAAATTATTATTTAAAATAATCAATTTAAATAAACCACTCAATTTCTTTAAATTAGGAAAAACCAAATAATTAGTAATCTTGATTTTTTAGTCGTAATTTTTAAACATTTCATTCACTTATAAATCAGTTTTCAAAATTTCAATTTCATTTTTACCCGCTCCTGACGAGTCTTGACCAATCACAGAACCAATAGAAAGGCTTTAGTCACGTGACAATCAATCTTTTAAGATAGGATATTTATTAAAATAAGTTTTTAGTTTTTATCATAAATTGTAAAGAGATTCCAAAAACATACTTCTTGGTTGGACGGCGTGTATCATTACACTTATCATTGCACTTGTATTAAAAAAATTTGTAACTACATACACTTTTTATGAATAAAATTTTCTAATTATATACATTTTCAATTTCAGTCCTTCGACCTGAGGATCCGAGAGTATTAAAAGTACAGCAACATTCATTTCTAGATGATTAAAGATAGTCATGATACCATTATTATAATCACAATTGGACTTTGTACTTCATCAATGGATTTACGATAGAAATTATTCGTCAAGTATACAATAAAAAGTATGCAATATTACAGAAAAGTAAAGTTATTATGGTTCTTTCCCCTCCTAAAATAAAGATTTGCATTCAGAATTTGATCGTCTTAAAAACATTTATCGAATCTTATTAATGTAACAGAATCCTACACAATATTACATATCGTCAACCGTGCGATATCCTAAAAGTAAATGATCTTCAAAGTCAATCATATAGATCCAACTTTCATACGTTTTGTGCGCAGTTCAAGTAAGAAATACGTCCACCCGACATATCCTCAACCCAGATTAAGCAGTGATATTACCAGGGTACAATTAATATTAACTCTTGTTGATAACTTTATTTATTAATAATTACTTAATTTTACATTAAACTTAACACAACACAACGTTTAAAATTTAAAGTATATTTTTGTATCTAACCGCTGACAGATAAATATCGAATAATTATTTATTATTATAATTATAGCATAATAACAACAAATACAAGAGGTGTACGTCGAACGATGTAATTATTCTCCTTCTACGATTTTCTGATCTCTATTATGAGAGATCGAAGTGGTTAGCTAAGGATAATTGTTAAAATTGACCGAAATATATTATTACTCATGCCTCTCAGAAATGTTTATAACATATTATATTATTAAATGAATTCTATCTAATCCAAACTACTTTCTACAACCTATGAATCTAATTTAACATTGAATATCATACGATCAGTGGTAGATATTAATATTGTGTTACGTTGCTTACAACTAAATGTTGCTTTTGAATATTCATCTTATTATTTGTTTGATCCTCTGTTACAGCTTTATAAAAATGATCTATATTTGCAATGACTGACAAACAAAAACCATTTACAAATATATTTGAATAACATTTACCATGAAGTACTAAATTAATACGTTTTTCTGCTTCGACTCATTCTCCATGTATAGCTTAAACATTTTTCAAAGCAGATACTTGAAGCAGACCAAGCACAACGCAACTTACAGACCTCGTTCTCAACCAATTTAAAACCAAACCAAGCATGAAAGAGATTCAGGCTGAAATAATACGTCGATTTATGGATACATGCGCGTAGTATATCTGGCCTGGATTTCATCAGACTGATTGACTGAGCTATTCCACGTTCATAATTTTATGTATAGTGCAAGCAAATGACATAACCAACTAACTGTGAACAGATGCTTCTGTTGTCTTGCCACACTTAAGAAAAATAATATTATTTGAAATCTTGTGAGTTATAAATATCTGAATGTGTATAATTCGGTTAATTAGCCGTTTTTCTGGTACTAATGAATACTTCTATGTGTGTACAAAACGTTAAGAACTGTATTTAATAGATGTCTTAGCAGCAAAGCAGCCGTCTATATGCTAAAATTAAGTTATCTATTATAGTACTCTCGCTTGGTGAGTCGATGATAACATTTACTAATGAAATTTTTGAAAATACACTATTACGTACAGGATTGAGCTATAATTTTCGAGCGTTCACAAAACAATTTTTTCAATAACTAGAGTAAAAATTTGCCAAGCTTTATTGACGAATAAAAGAAAGTGCTAAATTTCTTTTCGACTGGTGGCGAAACAGTAAAAATAGAAAGTATAGAAATCTATTGGCGTATACTTTTCAATACTCGTATTTACATAAAAAAGTAATCAAATTTATTTGCATCTATTTGGGAGTTCACCTCTTGGGCACCGTCACAACAAGTGACGGAGCCCAGTACTAATGATAAGTGGAATTACTAAAAACGATTTTATTATTTAGTACATTGATAAACTCACATTTGTATTGTGATCTTCAAATTGAAAAGATTGTTGTGATTCAGTGTAGTAAACAAAAAAAAACAGTATTTTATTAATGTAAACTGTGACAACGGCACTACGGCATCCGTGCCTGAGAGAACGGCTCCTAACCTAACTTGTATATATAGTAATACTTGAAAGCAGGCTTTCTTTTTAAACTTTATAAAATTTGTATAATTGCTCTTCTATAAGACTCTGAATCGTTCTAAGAAAAATTAGGGATGTTCTCGCGCAAACTCTGAACACATGGTTCAAGTTATTCCGAAATCGGATTATTTTCAATACATGAAAAAAAATTGAGACAGACATAACAGAGCTGGATTTCCAAGTTTCTCATAAGAGTATGTGTTAATTGAACCCTAGATTTCTTAGCTCATAGGCTCTGGATAGCTTTGAAACTTTGAGGATAGTCTTCTACGATTGCAAATAATATATGTGTACAGTTTTATCAAAATCTGATTATTTTCATTTTGGGGGTGAACTCCCTTAAGGTAATGATTCCTTATATTAACAAACACAAATTCATCTTATGGGTAATCAAATTTTTACTTCTTGTAAATATCATTGCAGTGCTGTACTTTGAAGTTTTCTATAAGAGTATGTGTAAATTAAACACTCAATTTCTCAGCTTATGGGCTCTAAATAGCTTTATACTTTCTACGACTGTGGATAATATGATTTTAAAGACTCATCAAAATCTTATCGTTTTTATTTCGGGCGTTAATTCCCTTCAAAAGTTTATAAAAATGTTTTAAATTGATTTGATATAATATGTAACAGATACCACAAAACTGATTGATCTGGCTCGTTATGATTTTTACCAAAACGTTGATTTGAAAGTAAAAAGAAAAATGTTTAAAGATTCGCTTTAATTTACACGTACACTCGGCGGCAACATAAACTCTCGCAAAAACTAATGGTAACCTATAGGAGGACTACGACAGTTCATGTTATCACCGAGTGTACCTCTCAGACATGAAAAATAATCCACCGTTAAGAAAGCAGAATAGCTTGTCCGAAACATAAATGCGAAGGCAGATGTATATTTTTAAACACTAATCTGTAAGAATCTCTTAAGACTCTCTTCCTCCAACATTCATAGTTAATCGCAGATATAAATTTTTTAATAAGTATTGTTTAGGCCGTTGTTTTGATTGTTTGCAAAAGCTTTTTTGTTCCTTTAATCAAAGAATATTTTTGACTATGTGATATTATATATGTATATGCCTTGATGGTGAATATTTCAATTAAGTCGAATTATTATAATTGAAATATTCACCATCAAGGCATATACATATACAAGATCACATATTATCCGCGTTTGACTGTAAAGATACGCACAACAGAGCAATGAGAGAGTGAGAGAGAGAGCCCTTGCCGAGGCTTCGGTGGCTGAACTGGTTAAAGCACCTTCCCGGATAGAAGGAGTTCTGGGTTCGAGCCACAGCCGGAGCAAGCATTTTTTTCATTATTCTGTTAATTGTTAATTGACAATTTTTTAACTGAAATCGTTGTTTTCGCAACAAAAACGCTCGACATAGATCGATGAAATATCGAATAATAAGCGCATCGAAGTAGGTAAAAATCAATCACAAGATTCTACTTATCTCATCACAGACATACAGATAAACAAAAAGACAGAGCGAATTGAGTGAAAGTGATATAAAGCCTGAATTCTTATTTAGGTAATTTCGCAGAAACAAGAAACAATAATTCTATTGTCTTCATATGTTTCAAGGATTTAAATTATTTTTGAATTAATCACAAAGATAATACAGCTACACAAAAAAAAATTTTTGTCGAGTCTGACAGTCAGACTAGGCATACTATATGTTTTTGGGGTCTTTGAATCCAAATCTAAGGTCAAAAATACCCCTGCACATCTGAGTTTTGACCTAACCTCATAAAACGTATTTTACAAAAAAAAATTTTTCGTTGAGTCTGACAGTCAAACCATGCATACTCTCTGTTTTTGGGGTTGCTGAATTCAAATCTGAGGTCAAAAATACCCCTGCACGTCTGAGTTTTGACATAACCTTAAAAAACGTATTTTACAACCAAAAAATTTTTGTCGAGTCTTACAGTCAGACCATGCATCCTAATGTTTTTGGGGTCGCTGATCCGAATATGAAGTCAAAAAAACACGTGCACCTCTATTTTCTTACTTGGGTTTATACAATTTTGAAAACAATTCACAGAGATCATCTGTCCCATAAATCCTTCCTACGTGTGTCTGCATCCAGGGCACCTCCTCGCGGTGACGGCGGGCAACGGTGTGAGCCCGTGATCCGGCGAAGTCCCTGGATTACGGCTTCCATGCCGTCATGGCAGGCGCACGTAAGCGTTTAACAATGCAAAGGGTCGGATCCTCAGTATCGGCGGCTTGTCGGAGCGAGAAAGCGGCCCCGCGGGCGTCGTCATCAAGCGACCGTAGTTCCACATTAGTTGGTGACTTGGCTAATATAGAATTTAATGCTACAAGAAACTTACCTCAGGATTCGCCATTACACGATTGTCGTACAAATCATGACAATTTCTGTTATATTTGTTCAAAATATGAGGTAAAATCGTTGCAACACAGATAATAGAAGATATTTGCAACTTGTATAAAGAAATTTTCAAGTTGAAGATTGATCAACAAAGTAGTTGGATCCGCTTGTAATTTGTAACGCATGCAAAAAGATTGTGTACCAGTGGAAGACGGAAGGGAATAAATACAACATCAAATTCATTACTCTAGCGATTTGGAGAGTTCCTAGCAGCGCAGAAGACTATTTATTCTGCTTAAATGATATTAAAGATATTAAAATCAAATGTAGAAACAAAATTGTATATACAAATGCTGAATCAATGTCACCTCCCATCAAAGTTGATCAAGTTTATCTCCAATCTAATGCTAAGCACGTCATCGAAGGTAACGAATTAGAAAATTGGATAAAGAATCCGATTTTTCAAGTGACGACCATGACAGTAGTGGTTCGGAGTTTACAATAAATAAGAAAAAATCTGTGACTCCATCATTGGTGTCTCAGTTTGAATTTAATGATCTTAACAGAGATGTAGGTTTACCAAAAGATGGTTCGGAGCTTTTGGCTTCATTATTTAAAAAGAAAAATCTTCTAGAACCTAAAAGCTTTAGTAGAATCACTGAAAACAATAATATATTCGTAATTTAAGTATTATAACGATATTGGTTTTATAAAATGAAAAAGGCGTACCCGATCTATATATGTTCCATTATGCGTACTTTTAAGCGTGTATTGGCTAAGCAGGATAGCTAACTGAAGCATCGACAGTAAAAATCGACTGTCTTGTCTGCTAGTACACGGAGAGAATAAATGTGCTACTATGGCACAGCAACGTGTCTTGAAATAAGCCTTACCGTGTGCGTTTTCTGCACAGCAGCCTATTGTGGATTAAAAGTACAGCGAGCCATCAAACAAATGCATAGGCTCTATGCCCTAAACGCAAGGTGGCATTGTGGAGCGTGCCCTCCTCTTTTTATCTTAATCAGCCCTCGTAATTTTTCGTACCGTGTCGACTGCCGAGATACGCTCCACTCCTGCTACACCGCTTGCCAGAAAACCAAAGCTTCTATTGTCAAAAACCTATAACTGCCTTGCGGTTTATCTACAGCTAGAAGCCATGCTCTGGAAGCACCGCTCGTGCCGCACCGCTTTGCGTTTAGGGCATAGCCCCTATGTGTTTTTTTTTATGGCTCTCTGTACTTTTATTCCACGGTAGACTGCTATGCAGGAAACGCACAAGGGTGAATGCATATACACCATGCAATAAACGCTATGCAAGGCCTGTAGGCTTATTGCAAAGCACGTTGCTGTGCAATAAAAGCACATGTTTTCTCTCCGTGTAGTTCGAAGTTATAGACTAGGGTATATATATGTGTGTATATATATACTTCTCGTCGCGTTCATGTGGTGATTTTCTCGGAAAATATTGGTTTTGCGAAAAAATAGCTATTTATACATCTCGGGCGGTAAAGTAAAGAATGTCCCAGATCGCATGTTTATTGTCACCCAAGGCGAAGGTGAGTGGAACAAACATGTGATCTAAGCATTCTTCACTTCCGCCCGCGGTGTATATCTAATTTTACACCTTACCTGGACCAGGACTGACACATTACTGCTCGCGCGGCGGGCGGTTATGAGTCTGTTTCGGGCTAAGTGTAGTGTAAAAATTTTCAAGAAAAATTGTGTAGATTCAAACAATACCCAACTTTTGTACAAACATTTTTCTGCAAAACCAAAATTTTCGAGGTATTTCGAAAAAATTGTTTTTAAACTAAAATTTTTTATAACAATCAGAGTACAAATAGTTTGGCCTGGTACCATCTAAAATCGAATTCCCCATGCCAAAATACATAGAAATCAGCCTTGGTACCGCATAAACATACAAATGCATACACTTTGATCCCCATAAGCTTTCGAACTGTAATGATAATGAAGATGTAATTGGTGGCCCACTCAAAAGACTTGATGCTAAAGCTAGTCTTTAAAGAGTAAACGATCCAATTCGTTCTCGAAAATAATTTTTTGACTAAGCAACAGAAGGTCTGCCAAACATAACGTGTTGTTATTCGAGTAATGCTTAATACGAAGAAGAAAAAATACTTATACCACGTTTTCAAAAAGCTCTGACAATAAAGGGAGGTTATAAATATCATCGCATGATTCCCATCTCTCCATTTGAGGATTAGAAGGAAAGCAATTTACATCGTCCGAAAAAAAGAATGCAGTTAGAGTTTTCAAATAACTAATGTTCATATTTTCCGACTACAAAAAGAGTATTTAATAAAAAATATGAAATAATAATAATAATATTTAATCCAAAAAAACCGATGAGAGACAAGAAAGGAAGGCGAGCAGTGGGACCAGGGCAGGGGGGGGGGGCAATTACGGCGATGGCGGCTCTCCGAGCGCAGCTCGGAAAAAAGGAGCAAGTGGTTTAAAATCATCCATGGTCGTAAATATCAGTTTCTCAAATTCCTCTGCACGTACAAAAATCCTTTTGATAATGGGAGACCTGTACACTCGAACTCAATACGAAAAAAAAAATACAACTTAAACACCTACAACCAACTCACCAAATAGACTCGCCCGCTTACACTGTCTTTTATTAGATCATTTTTTACTAAGAGTGTATGCAGAGAAGTATATTGGGTTTCGGAATAAAGTACATGGAATAATGCCTTATATCATACCCTAGTAACGCCCTATTACGGGAATCGAACAGAGCAACCGATTAATGCACATGATGCAAAAAAACCAGGTGTGTGCAAACTCTGATTGCGCTACAGTCTATCAAACTATAACAAAAAGTAATTAAGGATTCCCAATCAGGAACAATGTTATTTTCATACAAAATATAAGCACTATTTTTCCGTGTAATATACTTACCCCACAGGTGTATTATAATTTCGATCATGATGTAAATAGACAGGGTTTGCTGGATAGCACATGCTTTTGACAATGGAGAAAAGCAATGAGATTTTAGGGCTAGTAATCTCCTTATTTGTCTAACAGATAATATGTGTTAATACAATGTTCTACTACGTCTGAAAATAAACAATGTAGGGTTACTACGGCAGAAAATAACAAAAACGTGACTAACAGTAATACTGGATATTAGACACGTTCACTTCGGCCTAATACTTAATTCAAAAAAATTGAAACCCACGCACCTTAAACCAAGTCACCAAATTATCTTGCACAATTACAATGTTCATTAATGAATAATTTATCCATTAATTAAAAATAATTCCAAAAAAATCATAAATATGAATCTCTAGCTCCTTCAACCGAAAAAGCCAATATACTTTAATCTAATATCCGAAGGGAAAACAAATATTTAAAGTTAGAACTATTTATTGTTTTTAATAATTAGGTTATTGGAAGAGTGGGTATTTTATAATTATTTCAGAAGTAATTATAAAATCGTGTATTTTTAGTCGATTGAGAAGAAATGGCGTTATTATAGAGAAAAATTTCGAAAAAAACTGGGGCACCCATGTATCATGTTATACTTTTTCAGCACACATATGTAGATGTGGCTAATTTAGCCCCTAGACACATTGATGTGGCTGGTTGCGCCAAAATTTGTTCGGTCATAATCCCAGCTCAAATTTTGAATTAATAAGACGCAATGAAAATCGAATAATTCATCTGTAGAACCTCATATTTATAAACCAATATAGAAACAGATTATACGTGTAAAACTGTATCAAACAAAATTTTGATAAAAGTGTAAAAATTGAGAAAATACTTATTAATCTATTTGAAAATTAACAAATTAATAAAATGAAAGAAAAATTAATTAATACATAGAAAAGCTGCTAAAATCTATTTTCAAGGTTTTAAAATACTTATTAAATTAATTGTTTGATAGTTTATTATTGTAAATTAACAAACATTTAAACAAATTTATGAATAAGTAGTAACTTATTATTAAAATTAAAAATGAGTTACAAACTGAAATATAGGAGGTTGTGATGTGTAGCTTACTCAGAGAGGTAGCTCGTAGTTAAGTCGACACGGTACATGGCTTGTATGCACGAGATCGCAAGTTTAAACCCCGTGAAAGGTTTTGTTTTTAGAAATTGAAAAGTCACTAACGTTACACGTTTTTAAGGGAGGGGAAATTAAAAATTGTGATTTACTTTTCTGGATAGATCTTATATAGAAGTATAACTTAAATTAAATTATTTTATACATGGAAGGATGCTATGAATGGTTATATTGCATAATCCCAGAGTTATGACAAATCGGGGGGTCGGCGCGCGGAGCGCGCAGAGAGCTGAAGCCCCAGTAGTATATATATGTTACTGCTATCGGGTCAAGGAAAAAGGATTTTTGTAGGGCATGATAAGACGAACGAAATAAGCCCAAAATAAATTTTTTTGTGTCAAAATCCAGGGGAATCACGAATTTGGAGCATTTTTTATGCTTTTCAGACCAAAATATGCGATAGTATCAAGCTTTAAGAATCTTAAAAATTGATAAATTTTTTTTTTTGAAAACAGCAATTTTATTTAAAAAATAGCAGGAAAAATTTATTTTTTACAATTTCGAGTAGTATACCAGAGTATTTTTTGAAATGTGATTTCGTTCATTTAAAAAATGTTGTCGGCCATTTTTGATCTGCCATTTTAAGTTTGGCAAATTTTACTTGAGGATCGTGATCAGCGACCCTGAAAACCCCCGTATACTAAGTTTGGTACGAATCGGTTAATTTTTGAAAATTTCGTCCACCATCTTGTATTTGCCATTTTGAGTTTAGCTAATTAAACTTTAGACTCGTGATCAGCGACCCCGAAAACCCCCGTATACTAAGTTTGGTAAAAATCGGTTTATTTTTGAAATTTTATCCGCCATCTTGGATTCACCATTTTAAATTTAGCAAATTTAACTCCAGATTCGTAATCAGCGCCCCAAAAACACTCTCACACTAAATTTGGTATGAATCAGTTAACTTTAACAACGTATTATGATTCCAGAGTATTTTGACTGTTAAAATTTGCTCTATATGTACTTAAATATATACATACATATATATATATATATATATATATATATATATATATATATATATACATATATTGTTAGCTTTTGTTTGCCAAAAATATCGCCAAAAAAAATAATTAGGTATTGAGAGAGGATTATAAAACCTGCACACCGAAATAAGCTACTACTGAGTAATTAAAATTTCTAACGAAAGGCAGATATCTAGACTATACGGTGACCATAACATGATAATACCGAAATATTAATACCTCCTTAAAATGGAGGATGCAATATAGAATCTTCCGTTATGGATTCTTTGATTCTAATGTCTAGT
>JAPYYV010004304.1:0-17849 GCA_030522625.1 Copidosoma aretas
AAAAGGGGGAGGGAAGTGGCGATTATACGGTCATTCTGTGTGATTGATTTCGCGGGTACTCAGAAAAGTAGGCGATGTGAATTTTGAAAGTTATGAAAGTTTCTTTGAACCGATATTGCGATAATAATAATTATACCTGTTGGATGGTAGATGATGCTTTTTCTTCATGCGATTATAATGAAAAGTGAGCCATGATCGCAGACTATTACTCTAGAACTGAAGAGTAACAGTGATTGGAAGTAGATGCCAGTAATTATTTTTTCATTTCATATATTTTGAACGCATTTATTTTTAGATATACTGCTAACGTAAAAATTACTTAATTGTTAACTTACTCCGCTTAAAAATTATTTAATTTTTTTAATTGAATTATTTTTTGCACGGAATCTCTCGTATATTATAGATCGGATAAAAGGCAATAATAGAAATGATCGAATTCCATAACATTATATCACCGTTTATTCACGCTGGAAGCTCGATAAAGAAAAGCAAGGAGAGACGGAGACGCGTTTCTTTCGCATTATCGACACAAATAGCCCGTTGTAATAAAAAAAACTCTAATGCTCCATCATCTCGTCCAAAGTAGCATCTAATTTTTTTATTTTTAAACGCATCATCTCATTTTGAGTTTCAAAAACTTAAAAAAACCTTAATACTGTTTTCAAAACTCATTTTATACTTTACGTACCGTTTCGCACTCGAAAATAATACTGTGATGATATATTATTAATAAAATTAAGAAATTAGACGATACGCGCTTCTGAAATTTGAAAATGAGATAATTCGTTCTTCTCTTTAGCTGGCGATACACATTATATTACATGCAAAAGATAATGTACGAAAATTTCGCTTGATTGCTCATGAAGCTTTTGAGACTTGTACAGACAAACATTATAAGCGCAATCGAATTTCTCATCCACGAAACCTATAATGTATCCCTAGGTACATACATACATTGCGTATACAATACTTTCAGGTTTAAAAACAAATGTCTTAGGGGTCTGCTTAGAGGTATACACCTATTGTGTTGTATATAGGTATACCTGGTATACCAGTACGAGATATACACAGAACACCGTGACAGCTGTCGGGGTCCAATTAATCTGTCGAGCACGGGATTAAATGAATTCCCGTGGTCCTTTGGTGCTTCTCTTCGAGATGAATTTTTTTAATTAATTTTTATTCTCAACCAGGGGGTCTTTGAACGAAAAGAGTAAAGAAAAAAAAAGACTATTGTATAAAATGTAAACTTTACACACGGGTCACCTGAAAATTTGCATCTCACTTCCAAGCTAACGCGCTTATAATATGAAGTGTATAGGTAAAAACGTGAACGCACATTTTTTACGCTGCGGGAAAAAAGTAGCCTCGATCGTAATTTTTCGACGTAATACAAAAAATTCTTGTTTCAAAGTATGGTGAAAAATTTTCACGTTATAAGACAAAGAAATAAAATGTTTTTCGAGCAAAGTGCAATCTTGAAACGTAATTAACTTTTCTTATACAACGACTAGAGGACGAACATTTGTTTGATCGCTCGTTTAAAACTTTACTAATGAGGCGCGCGAATAGCCCCCTTCATTTCCTCGAGTGTCAACCAAAACGTCGTTTATTCAGCTCATTCGACCGACAGCGAAACTGAACGTGTGTACTTAATCAGAAGTTGAAATGTGTACAATTAATTAAAGCGCGCAAATCAGAAAAGTAGTTTCCGACTCGCTTGGGCAGTATACGCGCGCACAACGCATGCATACCACACTGAGATTGAAGCTCCGAACAGGGGACCGTATTATTCATTGCGAACCAAATCTCCTCGCGTTTGAATTTCACACGTACACGTGTTTATTCGTCGAAATTAAATTTCACACTACATTCGAAAATAATATACAACTATATACAATGATTGTGCGCCAGTTCCACATTTTGTCACGGATTAACAAATTTTCGTTGGAACCCTCGCGTCGGCTGATTACAAATCAAAGAGCTCACTGACTAGAATCAAAAGAAAATCTCTCCCTCTTTGCGAACGACGATGAGTCTCTTTTTCCATTATGCATGGCTGTTTTAAGAAAGATATTCTCGTTTTGATGGACGGATGCTGCAGAAGGTCATCAGCGAGTGCCATTAGGTAATTTTTTTTTCTCGTCAACAGCGAAGCAAAGAAACTTGAGCTATTCAAGAATATTGTGGTCGATGAGATTATATGTATGCGTATGAAGAAAACTAAAGGAAACTCCGCAAATAACACAAATAAAATAAATGATGATTTATGTACTAGTTTAAGCTGTATAGTGTGCTTATCCAGTGTCAAAGTCAACTTTTTATACCAGTACTTCAACGATCATAACTTCACTTTTTTATTTTTTTGTAAGGATCGAATTTATACTACAATTTACGTTTAAAAAAAATAAAATACGATCATTTGTGTGGAGATCAGCATTTATGATAAATTTAAGTTTATAAGAATTCAATGTAATCAATGAGACGTACAATCGACCAAAATTTCTATAAACAACAAACAACACTTTTATAAAGAGTACAGGCACTTGTAGATTAAAAAATCCCTTTTCCAGACGATAACTTAAGATTGTGTCAGGGAAAGGAAAAAAAAGGAAAAAAATAACAGGTGCGAGTGGCGGAGTAAAGCCCCCAGGACGTGAAAATTTAATGTCTCCCAGCGATTCTCCGCACGATACACGTAGCATGTAAAAAAAAAAAAAAAAAGGACGAAGGAGCGATGATATCGTCGTCCGCGTGACAAAAAAAGGCCGAGGCGTACGTACACAATAATTCAGGAGGAGACGAGAACGAAGAGCCACGCCCGCGGGGCCGTGAATATTAATTATCTCCCGACTGTTCGTCGCTCTTTTGCCATTCAGAGCGATTATTTCAGGATTTCTGGCTGCACGCGTTTCGGTCACCCGATATTTGGGTTGTTTTTTTTTCCAGGCCTTTTATAGCGTAATCGATTGTTGTTGCGAGGCGGTCATTTTTAGATCTCTGGGGGACGAGGATTCGATACGAGTCGCGTGCCCGGGTGAATGATTTTGAGTTGGTTTTCATTTTTTTTACGTGCATCCGCTAAGAGGAGATTTTCATTGTCCGTGAACTGGAAATCTATGTGCGATTTTTCTTTCATTTTTCCTCGAAATTTAAAACAAAGGTCAGCGTTAATAATGCATCATTGGAATACTGTCCGATAATATTATTAAAATCGTCAAAATTTGTAAATCTTGTCCGTTATAATTATTTGAATAATTACCGACCGGTTACGTAGTGTTTGTGTTTTTGCGCGTTCGATTGTATTGCTTGAATTTTCAACATTTTTTCAGTGTTTTTGTGATATGGAATCTCAAACATTAAGAGCATTAATTTTTTTTACATCAAAAATAACGTAATTCCATTTTTGTATTATCTCTGTCTCATGAAAATAAATAATCGTGATAACTAAAGAATATATTTATGAGATATAAAGTAATTTTACAATTAGATTGATGAGAAATTTGTATTGATAATTAGAATAAAAATTTTTGTCTTTATCACTCATTTTTAAAGTTCCTTAGATGCGTTAAAAATCAAACCACTTGAGCATAAACCTTGAAAATTTTAATTAACATGAGATGAAGTCTCTGGAACAGTAATAGTTGTATTAAAAAATTATATTGCTGTGATACTGTGATACTGATTATACTTTTTGTCGGGACGTTGATATGCGTGATCGAGACGACCAGCAGATCTCATAAAAATACAATTTTTGTATATTGCTCACGCATATCTAGGACGTGATCCTGATAGTGTCTAAATGGCAAAAAGCATTTTAAAATAGCAGATAAAGTGGTTTTTTATCCGTTGCAGTAAAAAAGGTATATTTTACGACGAAGTTGTGAATGCAAATGTTGTAGACCTTGAGTAAAATGTACCTTCTTACATCAGCTGAGAATAATGAATTTTTTGTTCTCAAACTCGGCGAGCATTTAAAGTAAATGATTTAATCTGTTTTTTCGTAGTTATACTTCTAACTTAATAATTTAGGTCGAGACAAGTTTTGGATCTTCAAGAAATACAATTATATATCTTTTCTGACAAAAATTCTTATTTTTGTGCCCTAAAAGAAAAAGAAAAGTGAAAATAATGAAGTAAAATATTTCGTATAAATTTCGGTAGAGTATGCGTTTAAAACACAAAAGTTAAGTTTTTTACGTAAATTTAGCCACTTGTTTTTGCGATGAGATATTTGAATTTTGAAATCTAGATAAGGCCCAGTTTTCCTTGCCTTCTTTCTCATTCCAGAAAAAAGAGAGGCCGTCAAGTTTGTGCACAAGTTATCCTTCGAAATTTACTTGGTCTTTGGATCAAAAGTAGTACAAAAGTATTAAATTCATAAAAAGACTTAGCTTTTGCGTACACAACAAGATTGATACATTTATCACTAAAGGAAAAACTGTGAATAAATATTTTGTAAAATGTTGATATTATATAATTTTTTATCCAATGGAAAACGATGTTTGTCGCTTAGAGCTTTGTAATGGCTTATTAGAAAAAAAATTAATTAATAACTATTCTGTTGGAGTACTAAAACTTTCGTATTTAACAATTCATTGAAGAATTCTATTTTTTTCTACGACGGATAAAAACTGTTTTTTTTGTTATATATTGATAATTTATTTTTCCGAATAAAACGTAACATATTAGAATAAATATTTAGTGAGAAAAAATAAATAAAGAAAATTATGTATTTGATCTATGATTTCCTCCCGGAACGCATTTGTCCAAATCATTAATTTACGAAGTCATTTCTAAAGACAAATATTGTTTCTTCAAAGCTCAATAGTAAAAAGACGGGGAATTTCTTTTCTTTTTACCGAAATCTTTTTATAAACATGATGATAACAATTACAAGTACAGTAGGGTTTTTCAATTCATCGATCCGTTTGTAGCAGCCCCACGTTTTTTAACTTCTTGCTCTCCCAACAAAAGCGTCTCGCTCCCGTCGCCCATCAACGCGCTTAGAACAAAAACCGAAACAGAAAAATCCACAAAGGCATTGTTCTAATTCAAACCTTAGAGCTAGATGAAAAAAAAAAAAGAAAGAAAAGAGAGACCAAACAGTCGCTAAACGCGCGTCACCACTCGAAACTCAAGCGAAGCGTGCGAGCTTGACTCTGTTGCTGTCAATCAAGGCGCCCCGCTAGATCACAATAGTCTCGTCCGAACAATGGCCATTTCTAGTCAATAGACGAAACACGCCGTGCGTATGTATGTATGTCAGCATGATAGTGTGCGCAAAACTAGATACTCAAAATCCTAAGAAAAATATTCTCAAGTTTTTGAAAAACGATTTTATAACAATTCTTTGCAGTTAAAGAATATTTCAAGGAATGAAGAAAAACATTTTTTGATTTGTCTCCAAACCAGATTGTTCTAGGCTATATATCTACGATTAAGAAGAGTCAAATCTCATAGAGAAAAATTTTGTATAGTGATCACTTTGTTATGTTACTTATAATAATGTTATGCTGATTGATAAAAATCAAATTTTTTATTTTAATAACAGACGTTTTCTTTTGAAAAATAGTTATCCATCAATAAATACAGATTTCAACTGTATGTACACTATATAATCTTATGCTCAGGTACCTGAGAATGTTGGGAATGCAATTTTTCAACGATGTACAACTTCTCGCCGGTCCTGGACCATTGTATGCTCAATGCAGTTTTCAAGCAGAAGAAGCCAAAACCATTAATCAGTCGTTTTTTAATTTCTGGCAGTATCGTAATTTTTTTTGTACCAGTCTACAGTCTCTTTGATAGCTTGCTCGAAGGGAGTGAATTGAAAATCTGGCAGAAACTTTCTGAGCTTTGCGTTGCTAGCCGTTTTCTTGTGCTGTCCGTCCGCTGCCGATGTGTCGAACGCAATTTTTCCTTTAAAATCGAAAGCTTTAGCTAGTGCCTCAGCTGCCTGAGCTATCGTTACCTCTTGCGACTCATCGACTAAAACAATAAATAAATAAATAATAACGTTATTTTTTCGATTATTTTAAGTTACAAGAAATGAAAAACGAATGCCTTACCTGATAAAATTATTGGTTCTACCGAATCATATTCCCTTAAGACCCATATGAATAATTTTGCCAAATCCAAACTATAGATGAACTGCCTCAAAGGTTTACCAGTGCCCAGTACTGTGAAAATTGTATCTTCTGTGTTACCTAAAAAAAAAGTCTGTGGCATGAAATTGATCTCATTTACAATTGAGTAATGTACAAGTATAATCACCATCTTTCAAGAGATTGTACAGTTTTCTCATTAAGGCAGGAATTACGTGACTAGCACTTGGGTGAAAATTATCATGTGGTCCAAACACGTTGCATGGAATAACACTGGTATATAGTCTCCCATGCTGATCATGATATCCTTTATTTTGTACATCTATCAGTCTTTTGGCATAACTGTATCCATAGTTTGATGGATGAGGTGGTCCATTGTGTACCTAAACAATATGAACATTTTGAACATATTCATGTAAATAATCATTTTATAAATTACTTACCATTGTTTCATCAATTGGATACGTGGTTTTGTCTGGGAAAATACAAGTTGAAAGACAAGACACAACTTTGACAACGTCATATTCATGGGCTGTTTGCAGTACATTGTCATTCATGTGAAGATTCTTACGCTGTAAGTTGAATAAGATAGTGTTCATCAAAACTGTTTATTATGTAATAAAATCATTTTCTATCAGGGTTTAAATATTAACTTACCAAAAAGTCCAGGTTATAAGCCATATTGTGAAACAAACCACCAACCATAGCTGCTAAATGAATAACATGGGTGGGCTTATACTTTTCAAACAATCTTTCTGTGCTTTTCTTATCACTGAAAATTTAAGAAAACAATAACATGTTACATTGTATGCAGTTTTCCAAGAAAAGTGATTTGAAGTAAATTTAATGAACCATAAATCTGCATCCTTCGAACTGAGAAAAATCCACTTTTCATTGGGAAGTTTTTCTGTTTCAATGACAATTTTTATAGCTTTGCCCACCAAACCACTTCCACCTGTAACTAGGATGATTTTGTTTTTATCAGCCATCTGTAGAATAATCAAACATATGTTTTGTGACATAAAAATAAATTAGTTTTCCAATGAATTGAAAGTATTGTAAATTATTTGTAAAACATTACTTTTGTTTAATCATAACCTAGAGGTGATGAAATTACAAATTACAAAATCGTATGATAAAATACAAGATAACACTAAAAAAAGTTTTAAAATTTCTGGAGTGTAGCTGAAGTCTAAAGGTGCATTTTTATAGCTCCCGCAACTAGCGACTAGCGACTTGGTCACGTGGTCCGTCCAAAAAGTTCAACACGTTCAGACTTCAGCTTCCTCATATCAACAAAACGCTGAACTACCTTACCGATAGCTACCACGTGACCAAGTCGCTAGTCGCTAGTCGGCTAGTTGCTGGATTCTAGCGTCTATAAAAATGCACCTTAAATGCCAATCTCAATTCTCACTTAGAGTATTTTCTAAATTTGATAAAAAAAAGATTGTAGCTGCTCTATAAATTAAATCTGTATTGCAACATGCCACATATGTATGTTCATGTGTCAACAGTATCAACACCAAATTGGTGACAAAAAACTGCCAAAAACTGTGTCACTTATTACCATTAACAGCCAACCCCAGTAACAGGTTTGTTCACTGTTCAAGTGTTCACTGTTCACACACAAGTGTTTTCACTAACCCAGTAGTGAAAAATCGAACAATAAATTTTGAAATTTCGCCTTCCCTTATTGCATCGATAAATTTGTTATTTTGTATATCCAACGACTGTCACTATAGTTGTAAAATAAGTAGAAGAAAATACAAATTTACAAGACATCTTGACGATGCACTAAAATAAAATCTTTCGTTATCTAAATCTATTATATCTATCTGACGCTGCAACGCCTCTTGCGAGTTGCGGTCAAAGTACACAAAGTCTGTCTGCAAAACAGTTCCGTTCCGGTTTCCGGTATCTCGATGTAATGGTCAGCTGAGTCAGCTCAGCACTCTCTCGGCGCAGTACTCTCAGCACTGTCACTATACTTATACTATCAGCAGTCTGGCCAAGTGAGCCTTTAGAAATCATAATTTTATTTGAGGCGGCCCCATCACGAAAGCGTGTTTATTTATTTCTCTCGACTCTCGACCATTGTCAACTTTTGATAAGACTGACAGATAAGATAAACCTGAGGCTTCCCATTCACCCCACGATTGATAAGAGCTAGCATCAACACGGGAGGTTGTTCTAATAAGGGAGAGAACAAGAGGGAGCAAGTATACAGTATATTCAGTCAAAGTAGTCTGGACGATCACTTTTTTCAAGGGTAATCTTCCACTTGGTAGCCCCGGATCGCTAACTCTGCGCAAACGATGGAAGGCAACTCGTACACGATTATCAAGGACATAAGACCCGGTCAGAAGAACATCAACGTCGTGTTCATCGTCCTCGAGGTTGGCCATCCCACCGTGACCAAAGACAACCGCGAAGTTCGAACGTTCAAAGGTGAGTAGTGTCATTTCTTATTATTTCAACGTGGAATAAATTATAGCAACCGAGTCTATTGTTTTGTTAACTTCAGGAACACAAGTTGTCATTGTTTGCGTTTTATTTTGTCAGAACTTTTTTTTTGTGTATGTTTATTTGGTGAGTGTTCTTGTTAATATTGTGACTTCAAATTGTTATCTTCGTCTTGTCTTGATTTTTATTAAAGCCATTTTTAAAGAGATATTTACGATTGCTCTTGTTTTTTCAAGTTGCGGATAGTTCGGCAAGCATGAACGTATCGATCTGGGATGAGCCAGGACAGCTTCTGATGTCTGGTGACATTGTCAAACTGACCAAGGGTTATGCCTCAGTTTGGAGGCAGTGCTTGACCCTGTATTCCGGTAAAAATGGCGACATACAGAAAATCGGTGAATTCTGTATGGTCATTAACGAACAAGTCAATATGAGTGAACCAAATCCAGCTCTGGCGCAACAACTGGTCAATCAAGGCGCATCCGGCTCGACTGGCAGCTCCAACAACTCCAACAATGGACTTGCAGTAAGACCTACACACCATAAAGTAGGAGCTTGTTTTTTTATATTTTTTTGCTTAAGATTGTTCGGCTCTCTTGTTTTAATTTTGTCACTGCATAACATCAGAGTCAAACATTAACATTTAATTATTTCTAGATTTACAAACTTATCCCTACCTCTTGCAAAATAGAAAAAAAATTTGCTTTCATTATTTATATCGAATACACTGCGTGTAATAACTTTCTATTACTTCAAAAAAAATTAATGATTATGTTACATCATGTTCTCACAACTCTCACCTTCAAACTTTTCAGACAACGCAAGGCAGCGTACCAGTGCCATCGATTTCCACACCTACAAGTAGTCCGGCTCCTACTGGAAAAAACAATAATGGTGGTGGTTCCAACAATTCTTCTCAGGTATGTACACTTCTTGATCGTGCAATAAAATGACTTTCTCAACGCAAAATTTAAGTGAAAAAAAACTCCATTCTGCAATGTTAAAAAAATTTCATTTTATTTTTGCAGACTTCAAGCTCAGGCCAAAGCAGTTCGTCGACTTCATCAGCGTCATCATCATCAGCGGCAGCAACAGGAGCATCCAGCGCATCATCGAGTGGAAAATCGTCATCCGCCAAGAGTGGGCATAGAGGCCGTGGAAATTACAGTAGAAATGGTAGGAATAGCGAGCGCAGATAACACTGGAGCGAGATTTTTTTGCTGTTCTTTTCCACCAACACATATAAAATTGGAGCTCACTGCCAGCTGCCGATGACCCAATTATTATGATATGGATTATATTCATACTCAGTGATGTGTCAAGTTGACGGTTCGTGTTGTTTGTGTACGAATTAAAGAAAAAAAGACGCTTATTGTGTGAATTGCAGGGATAACAGAAGATAGTTGTCTGCACAGAGAATCAAATTTTGTGAGTAATTGAAATTCTAAATAAATTTGGCCAGAACTAGTTAGCAATTTTCATAAAATTATTTATTTAATTGTGTCTATATATTTTTCTTACTACTGGGGTGTATTTTTTTAATGAATTAAATTTTTATTTTTTTCATTTTTTTTACGCTTCACTTGCTTTTTCACTAGGAGTATTAACAATGTAATATTTCAAATGTATCTTAAAATGTTTAGTAAATTCACGAAGCCTAGTGTTTGCTACACAAAATATTGATGATTTTAACGTTTTTACGTGGACAATAACGTGTTTAAAAAATACTTGAAATAATTAAGGTACTCCTGTTGAGCAGTTGTGTCTATAAAATGGTGATTTTTAACACCTATTTTTACACAAACAAGCTAATCTCACTTTGACAGGGGATCTTAAAAATTGCAAGGCCACGCTCGGGAACAAACAATTACGCAGTTAGTTTTTATTTTTGAGGAGTTAGTTTTTATACAAGTATTTATTTTACACTTTATCAAGACATATTTGTGACACGTTTTTAAAAATGCAAAGATACTTTGTCGGCTAGAAACTTGTCAATTTTATAATGTATCAAAAAAGTACAAACGCTTTTTTCATGGATTTGAATTAATTCATACACCTGTGCGATTAGATATGTATTGTGTTAGAATTTACCACAGAATTTACGTTCAACACTCATTGTTAAATAAATTGAAGAACAATAATAATTGAATGATTTTGTTTGACTAAGTTGTGGGATAAGGGTAATTAAGCTTAATTATCATAATAATGCCCCTTACAGTCAGTCATCTTTTCCATTTTCGCTCTCTTCGAGGTGCCACATCATCTACTGCAGATGACGTCAAGTCCAGTCACCAAGCACTGTTTGGCCTGTCTGCACTCAAGTGTACTGTCACTACTGCATGTCTGTACTCTGTAGCCTGTAACTCTGTACTCTGTACTCTACTACTCTGTAGTCTGTATGGATATACCCCTATATACAATATATAGATGTTTGCCAAAATTTGGTCAATCCCCCCACAGGCCGATAGGCGGTCTCTAGTTTCCAAAGAGCTGAGCATTTTTGCAAAACAAAAACAGCGCGCTTGTTTATTTTTTATCCATCGAAAAGTGAAATAAAATAAAGGCAACTTTCTCAAGTGCCAAACATAACAGATTGATCTGTTAACGCCAATCACTAACTGCAGTGAGATTAGATTAAGGCACACATTAGCGGCTGTCCCCGATCCCGGCGACGTTTTGCGTTTTCTCCAGGACAAGATAACTAAGTATATAATAATATACGTACACTGGTAAGTATACTTTAAAGGTTACTTTTGTGTTTTCTTTACCACTTCCGTGTGTTTAGTGATAACGAGAGATTATGTATGCATCGATAAAAAAAAAGCATGAATTTTTTTTTATTTGCATCATATTTTTTGCTCCTCTAATTATTCTTTTAAATCGTGACTTACGTGGCGACAAACATACCATGCCAGTTGGCTTTTTGTTATCTTTATTTTATAATCACAAGTCTCTTATCACTATCAGTAGCGAAATGACCATATCACCCATGTACTTGAAAGATACAAAAATTATTTTAATACATGGACTGAAGTTTCAGTTATATTGATGCTTGTGAATGAGTTTATTGTGTGTTGAATTTGTATTTTGCAGCTTTGTGATTTATACCAGTTGCTTGAGACTTGTAGGACACCATAAACACAGAACACCATGAACAGGAGGTAGCGACGACTCTGCAACTGTGATACTTACATTTGTTTGCCAGAGTAAACAGACGGCTTTACCCATATGCCTACAATTGTACGGCGTTTCTCACCAATATTGTTTAAATGAGGACTGAAGGTATTGTATTTTTGTTCCAAGAATGTATTACTTTGAATTACTTTGCAGTCTATTTATGTGTCTAAGATGATAACGCTAAAGTGTATTGTGTTCAATTCTTCAGAATTTTTTAGCAAAAAAATATGCCTAGATCAAACGTTAAGTATGAACTCACGAGGCATGAAGAGGATACCAATGACTATTTTATGCAAAACGTGCAGGAGTACCAGACCATTTTGAAGAAAAATATATTTTGGCACAAGTTAATTCAAACTGTCGGCCTCATATCGTTGTATTTTGTGTTATCCATCGGACTAACGTTTTATCAAAAATGGCTGTACGGAACATATGTGAGTGAATCATTTACACAGCTAGTTTACCAGATGTGCAAACTGTTTTGCAAAAGTTAATGTTTGCAATTTTCTCATTTCAGAAATTAAATTATCCCCTACTTGTAGTATGCAGTCATTTAGTATTTAAATATTTTTTATCAAGCTTCATAAGGTACATAAGAAGATGCTACAAAACACAACAGATCTGTCAACTGAATTGGCAATCTATGGTGTGGATATTAGGTCCACCAGGCATTGCCAGTGGTTTGGATATTGGATTATCTAACTGGGCTATGTCTCTCATTACGATGTCTCTGTAAGTTTTGAAACCAAAAGTCTATACTTTTAATGAGTATTATTTGATGATAAAAACAACAACATTAACATTTTTTTGTGACAGGTATACTATGACAAAATCAACGACGATTATTTTTATTCTTGGATTTGCTCTTCTTTTCAGACTAGAAAAAAAAGTAATTACAAACTTTTTGATTTCTTTATCTCACATAGCTTGATTTTAATTTTGCATGAAAAAAAAAAAAATTTCAGTCGTGGGTACTAGGTGGCATAGTTTTCATGATATCGGGTGGCTTGGTCATGTTCACCTACAAATCCACGCAATTCAACCTAATTGGATTTGTTCTGTGTCTTCTGGCATCGTTTACGAGCGGTATCAGATGGACAATGGCACAGATGATCATACAAAAATCCAAGCTTGGCTTGAGAAACCCCATCGACATGATGTACTATATGCAGCCATGGATGTTTTTGTCCATTTTTCCAGTAGCCTTGTTTATAGAAGGAGGCGAGATGCACGAGGGTCTTTCAAATGTTGACTGGACGGATTCTGGGCTTATCATTGAAACGACGAGTGCTGTACTGAGCGGAGCCGTACTCGCGTTTAGTATGGAAGTGCTAGAATTTCTAGTCGTTACTTATGCTTCTAGTCTTACTTTATCAATATCTGGGATATTCAAAGTAAGTCATTTTCATTCTACGTCTTGTAAAACTGTCCGAGTTATAAATTTAACATCAAATTTTTTTTTTACCACAGGAAATATGCATACTTATAATTGCATACGAATGGAAAGGAGATCAAATGAGTGGCCTTAACTTTGTAGGATTACTAATGTGCCTTGGCGGTATAATTCTACACGTTGTGCAGAAAATAATGATGAACAACAGAGACTTGGTTAATGATCTCGAATTACGTTCAAATTCCTTAAAGACAACTTGTTCTAAATCAAACGAAGCCATTGATACGAATCTTCCATTGATATTGCAGAAATCAAGCTCTTTGACAAACTTACTTAATGGAAATTTTAGTTCTGATGATGAGGATGATGCTAAGAAAGAGAATTCGAATCAGGTTTTATCGAATATTTTGCAGAGGAGAGAATGACGATGATTCTTTTCTTTTTCACCTGGTTGATTGCGAAATATTGTAAATAGTTTTTGTTCAAAGCAGTAACATAACATTCCTGGAGCATTAATGTTATTATTACGTATACATAAGTCTAGATACTGTTTACGAGAATGATAACATTATGTTGCAATTTCGATATATCATTTTCTTAGTCATTAGTGTAGAAAGTTACTTCTAATGTTCTTTTTTAATTAGTCAATCATCAATTCAAATTATTGCCAATGACTAAATATTAACGATGTATTGCCAGATTAAGTTTAATATTCCACAATATTCTACGATTTTTACGTGGAATTTACTTCTTTTTATTAGGCGCATTTTTATGTGCAACTCTGTCTTACCAAAGTTGAAATTGGAATTTCAACTATTTATGCCATACTGAAACTTATCAATGTGCATAATATGTGTGTATATATGATACAAATTTTGTCTACTTTTTCGGTTAAACGAAATAAGTCTTTTATGTCCAATTAACTATTGGCTCAGTTGAAAATATTTATTAATTTTATATTTTTAATTAAAAATTAGAGTTTAGTTTGTAAAGTTATATTTTTCACGTAAAATGTTTTTCACTTAAAACGATTACGTTAACTGTGATTTTCGCCTCATTTTTTGATGAGCATATAATTACACCATTAGAAAATTTCTGTTTTAGATAATTTTATATAAGTTTTGAATGTTTAACGTCAAGACTTTGACAACAGTTTTCTTATTTTAAAAATATGTTTGTAGATGAATTTGATAATTTTTCGAAATTTTCATTGCTTCAAGCAATATTTATAAATTTTTTACATAATTTCATACCTTGCACAATTAATTGGTAACGACCGTGTACATCAATTTAATGAACAATTTGAAATGTAAACTAATGTGATGATGGTATTAATTAAGCAACTAGTGTGAAAAAATTAAATAAACTTTATATGATTCAGGATTATATAATTTTTAACATCAAGAAAAAAACATCTATCAATCATAAATTCTTTTATTGTTTTAGAGTTTTAAAAATCGTTCGTTTTAAAATATTTTGAGACCACAAGTTTATTGTGGTAAACATCTTTCACTTAACATTCATATAATTTCATATGAAAAAAATTTTACAGGAAAAAACATGTTGGTATTACATAAATTTTACAATTGTGCGCATAAAAACATCTATAAATAAGATACAAATTATTCCGTTGTACAAATAAGCTATAAAAAAGTGTTCATTATTTTTACATAAATAATTATATTAAAAATAAAAGCTTAATACAAATACATTTTACAAGTAGATAGACGAAAAATTTCCACAAATGTAAGACGATATTAAACACTTCAGCTACTTATTTGATAAAGCGGCAGTGATGACTTTCTAAAATTTCAATCACACAACTAACAGGCAGTGAGTGAAACATCTGCGTTTTTGTTAAGTATGCGGAAAACCCTACCACAAAAATTGACTAACACATGCATACGCAAGACAAGTAAAAATACTCGTCTTCAAGTCTTTTCTTTCGTCCTTAAAAAGTAATCATTTTATAACAACTCTTGTTTTGTTACATCGCGACATTAAAATTGTTCACTACTCTAAAAATTTCTATTATTAAATAATCTTATCTGTCAAACATATATTTTTTTCTTGGTATTATCGTCCAAAAACGTAATCCTCTATGAACGAATTTCTTAATAAATATCTCGCACTCTTTTTATTTTGCTTGATTAGTCTTTTTAGTTTTGGCTTCGATTCTGTCCTTTAATTTATCAACCAGACCATTTAGTTCGCTCTGCAAAATAATATCACATTATACATAATGTTTAGGTGAAAAGACTAAAAGTTTGAGTAACTTACCTCACTATATGTATACATGAGTGTGCAGTTTTTTAAAACTTGCTTTTTATTTTCTATATACTGTATGGCATGCGTTGAGCATAAAATACTTCCGTCCATGGGGTTGCTTATTAAAGATACGAACAAGTTTGCTCGACAAGTATCACATTCATATTCAATTTCCTCTTTTTTAGCTTTTTTACCCTTTCCTTTCTTATCGTTACTTGGCAGCGGTATTCTTTCAATATTTATGAGTCCTAGTTCCCTTAGTTTCTTGCGATTTTCTATTTCTTTAGTACAAACTTTAATAACGGTCGGTAAAATCTGATGAAAAATAAAACATCTTTTAGTATCCAGCCACAGAAATACTATCCAATCATCGGTGTCAACTTACCTGTTTAAGTACATCAATATGAGACTTTAAATCATTAATAACGCTAAATAACAGTCTTTCAAACGAAAATATCGAGGGCTCGCAGCTGTGATGTATATCCTGCGAAAGAAATCATTATCAATTACAAGAGTGACAAAGGAACAAAGAGTAACAACAACAACAGTAACAACTCCAAATCATACTTGGAACATTTGTTCAGCTGTCTCGAGCCAAGAGGGCTGGGCAAAGTACACGCTCTCGGACACGACGTAGCCCGTGCAGATACTCGAGGTGAACGCCTTGGGAAATACGACGATGAACTGGCCCGGCTCCTGGACCGTCTGGCACAGTGGCACGTCGTTGCTCACCAGCATGTCCGGCGGCACCATGGCCGTGTCGGACGGCAGCCAGATCGTCTTGTTCTTGCAGTAGCGCGGGAACATTTTCGTCAGAGCCTTGCGGAACGCGTTGTTCTGCTCGTCCGGTATGCCGTACCAGATCTTCTTGGCACCGGTGTGCAGATACTCGATCCAGGGCAGGCCGTGGGGGTCCCTGTACCAACAGCACGCGCTGAAGAGCATGCCGACGTGCAGCGTCGGCACGGTGACGCCCATCTGGGGACCCAGGGCGCGCAGTACCGATCCCGCGTTGTTAGTCAGGACCTTGAGGTTCCAGGGATGACGGGCGAACGGGCTGTTCTTCATCACGGAGAAGCCGAAGCCGTGGCCACTCGAGTCTATGCTGGCAGCGTGCACGCACACGTGGCGCTTCTTCTCGACCACGTGCTTCCAGAAGGCCACCTCGACCTCGTTGGCTGACGCGCCCTCGGTTTCGCACGTGGCTTGGTCCTTGCCGTTGTCGCCAAACCACATGCGCTGGGTGTTGCGGGCGATCCTGTAAAACGCGTTCAACGGCATGTTGCGTCCCTGGAATAAACAAAGTTTTTTTTTTTTTTTTTTTTTTTTTTTTTTTTTTTTTTTTTTTTTTTTTTTATATTTTTCTTATGTTTTTGAGTGCGCAACCATACCTTTACTATACATTCTTCAAACTCCTCCAAGCTCTCTTCGTCATCCTCGTCTTCTGTATCATTGGGCTGAATTTCTTGTCTATCTCGCCTTTCCCTCTTTTGCCAAGCTGCCTCGACGTCTTTAAACAACTTATTCCGTTCATCTATTGGACGGAAAAAGGTCATTTATAAGTAATACAAGTTATAAATTGTAAATCATTCAAAAATCTTGGGAATTGCAACCTTGTGACAGCATGTCGTAGGGTAGTAGATATTTGCAATAGATATCATCCAACTTGGTGACGCGATCCTGTGCCGATTTGGGAATCTTCATGCCATCGGCCACCTTTTGCCACTTCTTCTTTTCAATGACGTCTTTTAGTCCACCCAAGGTCTGAACAGTTTGGTACAAGTGCGGGAGATCCATTTCCATGCCGCCGATCTAAAAGAGTTTTCCCAGCTCGTTAAATATTACCCATTGCGCCATTATGGGTAGCAATAGTAAGAGTGTGATATACGTACAAACGGTGGCTGAGTGAGGGAAATACTTTGCGTGATTAAATATCTTTTTATGGCCATCATTTCTTTTACGTTTGGACCCCAACGATTCAGCATCCGGTGGACATACTGATTGTATGCCGTGAACCGCATATCGTCGGATACTTTGCACTCGGGCTGTAAATGAACGTTACTCGCACATTATTTCAAACATTTGGAGAAGTCTTGTGCCCAAATTTACCTTGAAATACGAGGGAGGAACTACTTTGCAGATACCGAACTTCTCCGCGATCGGGCGAATCTTGTCGATGTACTCCAGCGGGTCCTTGAATTCCTTAGCCGAGGGATGAAAGACCGGAGCTTCAACGAGACGGGCCGGCTCGTTGGCATCTTTCGTTTTCGGAAACGTGGTGTTGTTTACCGGCAGATACACCTCGGGATTCTTCGTTTTCGCGTGGCTCTTCTTCCCGGTCTTACCTTCGTCGATCGACGCCTTTCTTTCGCGAACCTTTGACGACTTGATAGCTCTCTCGGAGCTTTTGATATGCGTATTCACAAAACATTTGTAAT
>JAPYYV010004305.1:0-29633 GCA_030522625.1 Copidosoma aretas
GTACAATATTGGTTTAAGATTAAATGTCACGTAGTAATCGGGTATGTGGACATTTCTACCCAAAAAAAACTTCTTTCATATGTACACTAATCACGCAGAGCGGATGTTAATTGATTAATAAGTAATTCTTAACTGATAACCTATAAACAGTAATATCATCTCTAAGAAGTTTTAATTACGTAGCAACCAAACTTTTATCGATACAAATTTGAAAATTGTAGAAAAATTAAAAGAGGTTTATCGAATAGTACAAAGAATACAAAAAATTATTTGGGGTTGTGTACTATTATACAGTGAACTTCAGGTTCATTGTGAAATTAAATTAATGCATGAGTTAATAATTTTAAAAAGACAATAAGGAACCATAGAACCTTTGATGTACTGCTACAAAGTAGTGCAGTTTATATTATAATTAAAAAAGAAAACAATAACTAGGATAAAATAGCTTTTTCATATCAATAATAAGATTCATTATTTATTATTGGGGGGTTAGCCCGCGGAGAGCGCAAGAAGCAAAGCACCACGAGGATATACATAAATAAGTATATTCATTTACTTTTACGTTGTGTCCATTTACAAAAGTCTAATTACTTTTTTTTTGTTCTTTGCTTAAACTTATTTCTATAAATTATAATTTTGTAGTTAATTATCCTCATTTGTGTAACGATTACAAAGTTTTAAAGTTATATCTGCTACTTTCCTGTTTCTCTCTGCTGTCTTTTCTTTGATTTCTGAAGTTTTTGACTGTGCCCTTAAATTTTTGGATCCCTGATTGTAAGTCAGAGGCTATTGTAGCTTTCCCGGCCTTATTTTGTCTATTTATATTTTTATTTGCTTTTGACGTCAATTTACTTCAATTTTTTCTTTAAAGCTGCTTGATTTATTGTTATATGTCTTCTCTTACCTGACCTTCTTTTATTGATCCTAATATTATTTATGTGTCCTTCTTAATGGTTGTTGTGATTTAATACCTATATAGTAGTGTACGAATTTTTCTCATTTCTATATCATTTAGAATCGTAATGAATTATTATGAAGCTATAGGTTTTTGATATTATGTCTTTTTGTTTAGACTAAGTACCCAAATGTTAATATTTTGCATGATCCTACGTAAGATCACACGTAAGACCAAACGTATGTTCTTACGGAAGTTCTTCCGTTCGAACTTTAATAAAAGCATTACAAATTCGATATAAATCTTTTGTTTATAAATTGATGAAGCAAACGGTCATGTTCAACGTAAGTAGCAATATAATTAAAAAACAAAAACGGCACTGATGGGTCTTGAACCCGGTAATGTAAGGATTACCAGTCAAGTATCTTACCCACTTGGCCAGAGTGGACGCGATGCGAGTAGGGGAATTTTCGTCTGTATAAAGTGGTTCGCGTCAGAGTTTATGTTATCCTAAGAAGTTTTTTACAAAAGTCCGATAGTATTTATTATTGTGATATTACTATACTATTAATAAACATAATAATATGTAATAATCGTTTGGCTAAGCAAGTATTTAACGGATAGTTTTATATACTACTGTGAGATTTATTACATAATCATGTAATGATCATTATATAAAATCAACGTGTTGTATTATTTCACAAATATATGACTGTTATCATGATAGTTCCAGAAAAACTCTAATACTGACTAACAAATTATTTTTTTTTGCGGTCTCTTCAATTTTAATTTTAAAATAGTTTATATAGTTTCTAAGGACCTTTTAATGAGCAAACCCTCTGAATATGCAATACATAACGCAGCATGTGAGAATTCTTTATAATATTAGTTAGTGAGACTACTTTTATATGCTAGCATACATTGTTGCCAAGATGTATTATTAGAAACAATTACAATAAATAATTTATTGGCTTCGTAATTGCGTTTTGCTTATTTATAGGATTTGCTAATCATAGTTCTTACACACTAGGTGAACTATATAAATTTGAAGAGACCGCAAAAATAGTTTTTTTTTTTTTTTTTTTTTCTACAGCGGGAAAGAAAATATCTTCTTAATACGCCTCTACGTGCACACATGGCTACCTTAAAAGTTGTGGGTTGTGTCGGATTTACCCTGGCTTATAGTGTAATAACACTACATGATGCTAATCATCACGGTCGCCTACCGACTAAAACCATCCTCCCCAAGAGAGAGCCAGTCCGATGAAATATTACCCTGATCTAGGTGTTGAAAGAGGAGAGAAGATATAGAAGCAGAGAAACAGTGGAAAGATGAGAAATAACGGCGAAGTTTGATGACCGATCATGAGACCAAGGAAGGGACTTGGTCGGTACTATACGCATCAAGGCGAAACTCGGAATATTGAGGTGTTAAAGCAGCCTTAAGGGACTACGGGAGACAGAAAGAGAGAGAGATACACATCCTGGTCAGGCATCTGATAGCGACTTCTCTGGATGAACTGGCCCAGGTGTTGGCCCCCCCCGGAAGAGACTCGCCGGCACCTTATTCACCAGGACGATGAGCTTCTGGCTTCCCTGACGGAAATTAGCTTAGCGCCCACCAACAGCCGGAACCCACCGACTCAGCGTCAAGGCACGTCGACGACCTCCATAAGGAGGGATAAGCCATCGAGAACCCACAAAAAAAAAAGGGTCATTTGTGAGTCAGTATAAGTGTTTTTCTGGGACTTGTCAGTGATTTAATTATTTTAATATAATATCATGATTACAGTCATATGTTTGCAAAATAATACATTTAAATTTAAAATAATTATCATTACATTATTATGTAATAAATCTAACAGTAGTATATAAATCCATCCGTTACATACTGGCTTAGCCAAACGATTATTATATATTATTATGTTTATTAGTAGTATAGTACTATAACAATAATAAATACACTCGGACTTACATAAAAAAACTTCTTAGGTTAACGTAAACTCTGATGTGAAACACTTTATACAGACGAGAATTCCCCTACTTGCATCGGATTCACTCTGGCTAAGTGGGTAAAATACTTGACTGGTAATCCTTACATTACTAAGTTCAAGGCCCATCAGTGTGGTTTTTTTTTAATCCATTGCTACTTACATCGAACATAACCGTTATCTTTATTGAATCATACACAAAAGATTCTTTTCGAATTTTTAATACTTTTATAAAAGTTCGAGCGTAAGAACTTACGTAAAAACTTACGTAAGAACTTGTATAGGAATATAGTCGATTATCAAACGTAAGTTCTTCCGTAAAATCTTAGGTATAGTCTTACGCAAGAACTTACGTTTGGCCTTACGTATGATCTTACGTAGGATCGTGCCAAATATTAACATTTGGGTACAACCGCATCTATACTTAACGTGTTACTGTTGTATTTTAACTTTGTTCTCTACTGTACATCCAACAATATCTATTTCTAAGTATTTCCTAAGTCGGTGATTATGTCTTTACAATAATGTTTAAATATTCAAGCTAAATATTATTATATTACAAACATATAAAATTTCACAATGGGACCAAAAAAGAAGTCGGAAAGAAGATCACCCTAATATATATATATGTATATACACATATATATTTATACATACATATATATTCCTACATTATATATTTGTATTAACAAAAGTTAGTCCCAGCCCCCCTACTCCCTTCTCCCCCTCAGCTCTCACCTGGCTCCACACAACTCTTCCTCAAATCACGTAGTTATTCGTCCATTTTAACCTTATTATTAACCCACTTTTTTTTGGGGTTAGCTTCTTTCTGCTCCCTACTGATCCTCTCCGCTCCCCTTAAGCTTTTTCTCAGCTCCCCACAGCTCCCCCTTCACCTGCCCCTCATCACCCTTTCGGTTTCCCTTCATCACCTTAAAACATATTCTACAATACACACACATAAACAACTTAATTATAAGTTCATGCATATGAATTAATCCTTTGGTTTCATTTCAATTTCTTCCACCTCCACCTTTGAAAATGACCATTATATTAACAAATGTACAAAAAAAAACATAAGGGTAGAAAAAATGTAGCCCTTACCACCAGGATATCGATTCTATAATATATATATTTATTTATATTATACTAGAAATCGTGCAGTAATGGCCCACTCTTTATACCACCCCCACACGTTTTTTACATGATCAAAATTAAGGTAGA
Organism: Copidosoma aretas; assembly: GCA_030522625.1. NCBI lineage: Eukaryota > Metazoa > Arthropoda > Insecta > Hymenoptera > Encyrtidae > Copidosoma > Copidosoma aretas. Next base: position 4,111 of record JAPYYV010004305.1, read on the forward strand.
ATTAGGGTGAAAATATGCGTATTTTGAATAATTTTCTATAGTAAGTCTGACTGACCAAGCCCCCATCTATTCCCTACACCCCTTATGCCCTCTATATTCGTAAGGTCATGCCTTACTAACCTAACAATCCGCAAGGACCTAAAATTTATTTGAGTTACATATATCCCCCCCTCCCTGCCACCCGGTATTTTAACCATAGCCGAAGATGTCCGATGTCACCCGAGAGACGCTTCCTATGTGAAGACTTTCAAAAACCGACGAATTATTTCCCATACAGGCGAATCCTTTTACCCAAGCCCTCCAAAATCGTCAAACATTGCCAAAAACAACCGAATGCAGCTGAAGCCACTCATTCAAAACTACTCAGGATTTTCTGTTTTGCCTGCACGTCTTATTTGGCTAGTAGACAGAGGCACAAGAATAAAACGTAACCATTAGTAATACAACTGATGTAACAGATAACGTAACACCCGTGCACACCGGCCCAATACGAAATAAAAGTAAAATAAACCACCTCTAACTAAATAATTAAATGCACTTCCCCGCTTACACTGTCAATTAACAGATCATTTATTTACTAAAAGTGTAAGCAGAGAAGTATATTGGGTTTCGGAATAAAGTACATGGAAAAATACCCGATATTATATCCTAATTACATCCAATTACAGGAATCGGGCAGAGCAACCGATTCATGCACATGATGCAAAAAAAAAAGTGTGTGCAAATCATAATTGTGCGGAAATCTAGCAAACAATATCTTAACAGTTATAAGCTAAGATCTCCTAATCGCATAAAATATCTTCTTAATACAATATATCATTAGCAGTATAATTCTGTGTATTATACTTACTGTGAAGGTGTATAATACTTTTAATTATAATGTAAATATACAAGGTTGGCGGAATAGCATATGCTTTTGACAACATATAAAAATAATCACATTTTATGACAGCTCATCTCTATATTTAAGAAAAAGAAAAAAAATTTCCTAATACAATATTCTACTCCTACGTCAAAAACAACTATTTTGGCTCTTCTGAGGCAGGAAATAAAACACGTTAACGTCAGTTATAACGCTGATTTAACACATATTAAGATACGTAAGATTCAGCAAAATACAGAATCCATCTAAAGTAAAAACCAAGCACCTAAGACTTAACAACCGAATGGAATTGCCCGCTCAAACTGTTTATTAATTGATAATTTATTTAGTAATTCAGAATTTTAGCAGTAGTCTTTTGTGTTTTATAGAATAATCATACATTACTACAACAATCGGACAGATTAGCCGAAAAGTTTCTGTTTACATAGTTTATTAATATCTTGTTCTTCCTTTATGGATACACATTATTTTCCGTTTGATTCAAATTAAGATTAAAATATCTGAAAAAATTTTTAATTAACACTATACTCAAAAAATGTACAATATATGTAAATGACTTTATCAATGTCTATTTCAATTATTAAATGACCAAATATTAAAAAATACGATATTGTTAGTATGTTTAATCAAATACAGTAATATACGATCCTTACAGAAATTTTTGAACAAATCAAAACTTTAAAGTTTTTTTAAGTTGCAAATTTCATTGTTTGTGAACTATCCAGCGGATCTAGTAAAGTTTATGACTTCTACTTATCCATTACGTAAACTATGTTTTAATGAATGTCAAGTAGTTATCAGTGAGTCTACAGTTTGTACGATAACCATACATTTGTCTATCAAGCGTGGTTGACCCAATATCAGCATCTTTATTCGCTTGTCATTTACGCATTTCTTGCTCATCCACTATAAAAATTTATGAAGGTGAGGTTCGAGTATTGCTCTTTTAATTCATGTTAATTTTTTTTTTCAAAACTGTGGCCAATTTGACAGAAAAGATAAAAATTCAAAGACACATTGTAACGAAAAGAAAGGTTTTTGAGAAAAAAATAATAGCACTATCATAAAAAGCACGTCAAAATATATCGATTTATATTTTTTTATTGTTTTTTTAGATTTTTCCAAATCCGTACGAGGGAGTTGAACACAGTGTGCCCGAGCAAAAAATGCACCTCACCCGCGAGGTGGCTCGATATCGCTGGACGCGCTTATATACGGAAGCTGAAGGTGGGCAAGGTAGGCATGGAGTACGGAATGAAAAAGGAAAGAAAAAGGGGAAAAAATAGATTCAGATTTACAAATATCATGTTAGGTTTAAATGCAAATACACCAGGATATATATGAGAAATAATAGCGGGAATAGTTAGCCTAGAAAAAAGCATAAGAAAAAGGGAATTAATTTACTGTTTGGACATAACAAAAATGGACAAGAGGAGGTGGCCTCATATATGCCTAATCAAAGAATTAACGTACTAAATCAATGAAAATAATACAGAATAGGCAAAGAAGATGAATTTGTGCATAAAGGTGGAGGATTGGAAAGCGATTTAAAAATAAACTTGACAAAATCAAAGATAATATTACAAAGGAAAGGAAGACTTTTGTCAATCAGAAATTACAACAAAAGTTATAGGGTAGTTGACATTTCTATCATATGTAAAATGTAAAAAAAAAGAAAGAAGCAGAGAGTAAAATAAAGCAAAAATAAAAAGATATGGGTAAGTTTAGAAGTTTTTAAGTGATAAACTATAGGATTAGCAAAGAAAGAAAAAAATATACAAAGCACACATCGCTATGTAAAGAGAAAAAAAGACATCAAATTAAATATTAATAATACCGATCAGAAATATATGATTAAAATAGAATGGAGAGATTTGCTGGAGAAAGATGATTTATGTAAAAATATATGATATTTATGTAGGTAAATAAGGCTCTACAGTAAAGATAGAAAGTTCAGAAATATGTTACGAGTTATAAATTATAATATTATGTAAATGTACAAAGAAATTGTAACACGTTCTTGTATATTTAATCGTTTACATAAGCTACTTAATTGAAAATAATATTAGTACTAATATAGGAGGATAAGAATTTTGAATAGTAAAACAAACAAAGTAAATGTAGAAGTATATAGAAATCTATATATGACATGAGTGAGAAATAAAATGAACAATTTCCATTTACATATATTACGAAAGAATTTTAAAATGACATCTTATTATAAACTTATATGCACAATTGATTCAAAAATGACGAAAGATAACAAACAAAGGCCCATAACTATTTCTGTAATAATATTGATTGCGTAAATATTGTATTCATATACATATTAATCAATTTTCACCTTAAATACCAATTAAAGTCATTATTAGTATCAAACCATTAACAATTGTTTGATAAATCAGTAAACTAATTTCATGTATTAACTATATATGTTCAAATTTTTAGCGAATTTTTATGAGATCTTTTTAGATATATATAATTGTACGCATGTTTGTGTGTTTACAATAAACGTATTCATTTATTTTTCAGACATGAGAATAAAAATATTCAAATATGGGGGCTGGCGCACGGAGCGTGCAGGGGGCGAAGCCTCACTAGTATATATATGGGACGTTATTTTACAAACCATAAATGCTTCTGCCAAACATGTTTTTGATTTTGCTGAATCTTGTTTTCCGGGTTTTATAAAGAGACGTATTTTTATTTTTTAAGAGTATTTCAGACGTTAAAAAGGATTGAAATTTTGCGATTAAGGTGATTTTGTGCTTAAGGAGATTCAAAAGTCAGAAAAAGCTATATTATAGAATCATTTATAAAGTAAATTGTGCAAATCTAATAACATAAATCTCATTTCCATATTAAACGAGGGTGATTATTGTGTTCAAAAAAATACTTTATAATAATTTTTTATTTTTTGTGCCGAGATATTATCACTTAAAATAGGACATCAATAAATCTTATAAGAAATTTTTAATTTTAACTTAATTCTAATTAACTAAGGCTTTTTTTATTCTCTAATAATTTTACATAGGGTTTACATGACAAATTCTTTAAAATAATTAACGTATCCAAAGTCGCATGTAATTGTTTATACAGAAAAGGTCAAAACTTACATTTTTGCTTGATCAATTACTTGTAGCTTTAGACACGTTGATAATTTCAGAAAAGCTTCTCCCGTTAACCCTATCTCAAATCATTTAGAGAATAAAACAAGCCTTGGTGAATTAAAATTCAATGGAAATGAAACATTTTCCATGAGATTAATCAAGGTTGCTATTGTAAGTAATTATATATTGGCATGCATACTAAAAAATGAAGAGAAGGCATTTTTTTTTAACACAATGATTACCCTCGTATAATATAAAAATGAGCTCGATGTTATTAGATTTGCACATTTTACTTTATAAATAATTCTAGAATATAGCTTCTTCTGACTATGGAACCTCCTTGAAAATGAATTTCCAAAAATTCATAACTCCGGCACTATTTAAGCTGCAGACTGTATTTTTGTTTCATCTTGAAGGTAAAAGAATATGCTTTGAGAAAAAAAATATATTCGAGAAAAATTATTAACAATTTAAGATTGTTATTAATAATTTAAATGTTTAAATCGATTTTCAACAAATGCCCTACTTTTTAAGCTAGTTTTTAATGCTACCATCGTATTTTACGTCAAACTCCTTATTCAAAAGGTATTATTGTTTACTGGGGAAATAATTATTACTATTGGAAATAGATCAATGTATGTCGTGCGGTACATTTTATCGGTGCGCGAATTTTATCGCACGCCTTATTTTCTTGCTCCATATCGTTTTTTTCCGTCATATAAATTATTATTTGACATTTTCAATTAAATAATATTGATCAGCAAATAAAATCAATGCATAAATCAATGGAAAAAATCAGTAGATAAAAATATTTATTGTAGCAAACAGATACTCTTATTTATTAGGACTTCCATGCAATATTATTAGTCAATAAGTACTACGTTCTAAGTTACGGGGATAACTATTTACAGTCACTCTTATACTATTAAATACTATACTATACTATACTATACTATACTATACTTATACTATACGTGTAAATTTTTTGTTAATTGAAAAATTTGTACACTAGTTATCTTTTCATACAATGAGAATTGCTTTGCTTCCAATTCTTAAGAAGAAACTGGAACCAGAAAATGATACAGTAGTGTGCCTTTTATCGTTATAGCTTTCTGAAAACTCGTTGATAATTTTTTTTCTTCTCCCTCTTCATAATCATTATTAGTCGAATAGCGACACGTTACATTTGGTAGAGATTCAGATGCCCAGTTGTACAACTCGTTTTAATGTTCCACCTACTCCGTCACATGGTCCTTTACCAGGTAAGGTTGGAAAAAAGTGTCACTCAGCTGCTATATTATAATCATCCCTATGAGGAGAAAGATTTATAATTTTTTTTTTTTTAAATTGTCTGCTGCACCATCAGAACAATATACCATTTTATTTATGACTTTAAAATTTTTTTTGATAAATTCCACGAGTAGTCTTTGAAAGAGATGAATAGCAATAGTATCGTGACGTAAAAATTCAGAAATAGAACAACACTTTCGATTTTCAACTCATCTTTGTCCTCGTGATAATCTATTAAAAGAGATGTATTGTTACCTGTTCATTGTTCCCATGGATACCTTAAATAGAATTCTGAATTATAAAAGAGTTATCATCAGAAAAATCATCAATTACGATGCATTTATTTTTCATTAATTTCGTTTTCTTTTCATTTAAAAAGTCTCTTTGCTTATTGACTAAAAAAGAATGTAGCAGTAATTTTTTTTAACTGCTACTTAAGGAATCTAAAAAATCATTAACGCTAGATATCGAGGTTTGTCATGTAGTTCTTTCAGTTGTGACCCACTGTCTATACATTATATTATCGATTAATTTTTCTTTAAAATTGTGTTTTAACTAATCAATAACATTACTAATACCAGGGTACTTAGCACACAATCCTAAAAAACAATCAGTAGTTTGCACATCACACACCATTCGGTCCAAACAATCACGATAATTTTTGATAGGTCGTTCTGAAACAGCTGTGATTGACTTTAAATTTGCTCCATCTATTAAAAACTTTTTGTCTCGCGATACTACGCTGTGTGCACTTTTCAACCGATCCCGCTTTTGACACCGAAAATTCTCCTGTTACGTGGGCTTGTGGTCGGTTGGGTGAACGCGAAATAAGTACACGGTGAGAACTATTAACTTCTTTTTATTATTCTTTATGACCGAGGGAACAGCCAAGAGTAGCGCGGTAATCTGGAGGCACGTCTGCCAGTCTCGAGAGTCCCGAATCGTCCTTCTCCTCTACTCTCTTACCTGACTCAAAAGTTCCGCTTCTCCTCTCTCTTGGCCATACATCCCTATCTGAGGTGGTGGGGCGCGTACGTATTAGTATGCTATGTATACCGTACGCCACACTTCCGGGGCCGCGATAACGTCGTCCTCCACGGCGATTTTCCCGTATGTTGAGGGTAGGTGTTTGAGTAATATTTGTGATCTGTTGTTAATGTTGTACGCTTTTCTCTTTAAGGAGTAGTGAGATAGTCTTTTTCTACAGTTCCTCGTTTCTCCTAAGGATTAGTTGCAGTGTGTTTTCAGTGTATACATTTTTTCTTGTTTATGTACGCGCTTTTCCCTCTCTTCTAACATTTGTGCAAATTTTAAAATTATTTTACGTACTAAGGTTACATCATAATTTTTACACATGGTTTTCTTTCCTTTACATATTTTTTTTGTTACCTTTTCTCATATTGTGGGTTTGGTATCATATTCGTAAAGTTACTTGTACATACCGCGTATTTTATATGCAAATGTATTATGGTATAGTTCATTAGACGTCTTTTCTTACATTTATGCGCTTAATCTTAAGTGGAAAATAATTATAATTTAGTTACAAGCACATGTAAAATAATAATTGATTGATGTAAGTAAACATTGATGAATTAAATTTCTTAAGAATTGTGTAGCGGTATATAGGCTCTTATTAGAATATTGTACATATTAGAATATACTTCGTAAGTGTGTGGATTACAATATGCACGGAATACATATTAAAATTATTGTCAAGGATGTCAATGGCTAAGGCATTACTGCGTTCAATTTACATTAGTAGGTTTTTTTTTTTAGTATTTTCAAGCAATTATAGGTTTCAATGTTAGTATGTTAGTTGTTCTTTTATTATTTTTAGTATAATTATTATCGTTATTCTCATTATTATTCTAGCCGAGGATGTCGTTGCAAGGCTTTCAAGTTTTTTTTTTTAAACTTTAATTGCTTGTTCATTGTTTTGTTGTGGTCGAGCTGTTGGCTTTTGGTTGACGGCCATACGCTTCTGAGTTTGATTGTCGGCCTGTTGTTCAGGTGTTACATATCCCTGCATCTGGATGACGATAGGTTCTCTCCTGGCTCCTTCTTGTTGTATTATTACCGGTCGTAGTGCTAATCTGTTATCTGGTGCCTCCCTGCTGGTCCTAGAGTGCCTTGTACCTATAATAATTCTGTAACAGATTAGTAAAGTGGCCCTTTATTCAAAAAGCACTTCCATATTAGCTAGTAAGGAGGAAGAGAAGGCGCGTAAAGTAGCTACAGTATTACGCATCCAGCATGCTGGTGTTTTAATAAAATGTACTTATATTGCTTTCTTTAATTGATCTCTTGTCCACGCAATTTTATCTGGCATTCCCTCTTACATAGGGTATTCATTCATTTCGATCTTTGTTTATATAATAACAGTCTTTTTTTGCAACTGTTTATGATATCCTATTATTCTTGTAACAATTATTCTTATAAGCGACGACGCTATTAACATATTTTGTTTTAGTGGACGTTAGAGGATGTTTTGATTGCGTAAGTAATTATCTTATATTTGATCTGCCTGATTTGCTTGATGTCTATTAATAATACTCATCATTATTCAAGCTTTTTTTTTTTTTTTATAAGAAAGAAAATATATTTGTAAGGACAAATGCTCTTGTTCGAAGGCGTGTTCGGTATATCATCGATAGTTTTCATCATCGTTTGGCGAGTTGTTAACGGTTTTCTTTTTTTCATCACTGCACATTTTTCTTGCCATGACGACTCCAATGTTTGGTGACGATGAAAACTGATGTTCTGGTCGTAAAGCTGGAATCATTTTCGGCCGTAGGTCAATTTATGGTTGCTGTGGGCCTCTCGTGATTGTACGCAGGCGCATCCTGTTTAGGACGTTTAAACTGCTTTTATGAGACCTAACAACTATTGTCTTTAACATTTTTTTTCTTTATATGCATATACGTATGATGCATGTATAGTTTTTTCTCACATTATTTTGTTCTTAGTCCAGTTCTTATTTTCTGTCGATAACTATTGATTCTGGTTCTAGTAAACTAACATCTGATCAATCTCTTTCCTTTATGGGAGAAAAGATTGTAGGTTCTCTAGGTCAAACGATGATGAACCTCCTTTATTTTCTGTTCATTTTGTTGTTGTTGAGGTTGAAGGTAACTTAGGTAACTGGGATTGTTCGTACAAAAGCTAAGTAAGGGACTGTAATTAAGTGCCTCATTAATATATTAATTTCTATGTGCCAAAATCGTTAATAACAAATGTAACGAATGTAAATCGAAGTAATTAATAATCTTTCGTAATCTAAATTTTCGCGTTCTACACCTTCTCTAAAATTTACTACCTACATTTATGTCGAGTAACGATTAATCAACGCATACCTTAAATATGTTTGTCGTCTTTAATAAATCCCGTTTTTTTTCATGTTATTATATTTTTTCCTTTTTTTGCAACAACAGTTTTTTTTTTATAATAATGGATACATTTTTTTTTTTCATGCTCAACTGACATAATGTTACTGCGTTTTTTAATTCTACTATTGTTCTTGCAATAATATGTATCTTTAAATTATTTTGTTTGCTTGTTATTATGTTTACATCACTAAATTTTGTTTTTTGCATTCTATCATTGTGTCTTTTGACATTATTTTTTTTTCTTATTGGATGCTCTAAATCTTTGATATTATTTCATGAAAGAAGTCATCGTGCAGACTAACAAAATGATTGTAGGGTTGCCAATTGTCAACTCATTAATCATTTATTAATTCAATTGTCCCGCATGGTGGGTGTACAGCCATTGTGCTGTTTAAGAAATTTAATAAACTTTCTTTTCCTCCTATTTTTGCGATGCACCTTAATGAGAATGAAATTAACCATAATAATTCCAGATTCATACCGTTTTTTTTCTTTATTATAATTACGGATTTGTTATTATTTTCTATATCTTGTAATTTTATTCACTTATATTTCATTTACCTATCTATTTATAATGTATATTAAATATCAATTATGCTTTATATTTTTTTTTTCGCTCGTCCGTGGCTGCGAAGAAAATAAATGTTTTAAGGACTATTTCCTGATCTTTTTTTCACATATTTAGATAGTTAAGTCAAAGCTATTTATTTTTCATTTCGTGTAGTTGTATTGAGTATGCAGGTTTTCTTTATTTTATCCACATAGGTTACTCCAACTTCTTTGCTTCTCTGTAGCTTTACGTTAGGGGTTTTATAATCAATTCCAACAATCTCGTAGGGTCCTTTATATTGTGCGTCGTATTTGCCTTTCGACGGTTCTTTAAGGACAAACACGGACTCCCCTTCCATGAAAAACTTAGTATTGAGTTTTCTGTCATAGTAGTATTTTGAGCGGAATTTAGCCTGTACCTGTTTTATGGATGCTATAGTGCGCGATTCCGTTAAAGACTCAGCGATTTTGTTCGAGATACTTGTCATACGTTAAATCATTTTATTGACGCTTAAAGCTTGAAGGTATGCGAGCTTTCTGTCCAAAAAGTAGTTCGTAAGACGTGTATCCTGTACTTTCATGTTCTGAGGTATTGTATGCAATCACACACAATAGTAACAGTTCGTCCCATTTTTCGGTTCCATCAAAGTATGCTTTTAAATATTCTGCTAAGACATGATGCATGGGCTCTACTGCGCCATTACTTTGGAGGTGATAGGGAGTGCTCCCCATTTTGTGAATTTTAAACAATCTTGCAAATTTCCCCATAGTTTTGTTCATAAAGTGGGTTCCGCGGTTCGATTATGATTTCTCCAGTGCGCCGAAATATTCTATAAATTTGTCGGTTGGCACTCTTACTGTCTCATTGGCTGTTGCTTTCTGTACTGGAGCAAGGACGATACATTTTGTGAACCAGTCTTGAATTGACAGTATAAGGGTGTTTTCGTGTTCTAAAGGTATATTCACAGGTCCGTAAAAATCAATAGATATTTTTTTCAAATGGTCTACTCGGAGTATCTGTGATTAACATTGCTTGTTTTGTTTTCACCCGAACAAGTTTCTTGGTTTGACAAGATTTACAGCCAAGAATAAATTGCCTTACGTCCGGTCGCATATTTCTCCAATCAAAATCTTGTGCTATCCTATTGTAAGTTTTGTTTATGCGTTTGTGTCCGCCAACTGCATATTCGTGATATTCTTTTATGACCTTGTGTTGCTGGTCGGCCGGTGGTACTATAAGTGTATTTGTGTAAAGTAAAGCTGCTACTTTTAGTTCTTAAAAAATTTCTCCTATTTGCTTCACTAAATATTGCGACTAATTAATGTTTAAAATCGCTAGATCTCTCACTATTTCTATAGTTTGTATTTCATTCGCCATTATTAGTGCTTTCAGGGACACTAAACATTTTTCAATATCAGATTTCAGCGCAGTATCATTAAAGTGTTTTTTCACGTATATGCGTATCATGTGTACTTTTGTGACTTTTATGATAAAATTGCTTCTCCAACTTATTTAGTTTCATCGTTTAGAACTAATGGATTTATATAGCCACGTTCATAGAGTGCGTCAATAGTCTCCGTATCAGGGACGCTATCCGTTATTTAGCAAAAAGTAAAATTTTCCAAATATCTGATTGGGTGATCCGTAACTTTTTTTACTTTTTTAAGTAGTAGTGGGTCATTATTTTCTTTTGGTGCCCATGGTGGTAGTTCCTGAGACAGCCTTTCTCTGCATACTTAGTATTTAGCTAGGGTGCTTTAATATAATATGTGATTTCTGATATCACTTTCTGCTTTGCTTACCAAATCTACAAAGGCCTTATTTAGCTTATTGCTTCGCTCTCTGTCGCTTTCTGGCGACGATTTGGACGAACCCTGAGAGTTGTGTGCCGATGGACGCTCCAGTGGAAGTGGGGGTTCAAGAGCAGGTAACCTGCTTTCCTTATGTGTCTTCTCCCCACCATCACATCTTCCGCTATCTTTTTCATTCTTCTTTGTGTCGTCAATTTTCTCTCTATCCGAATTTTGTCCTAATTCTTTACTTCTTGGCGGGTGCTTCTCTGGCTCCACCTCTGAGCTTCTGCTGCCGTCAGGCCTCTTTTGTTTATCATGGTTTTCCTTTATTAGGGCTTGGTAGTGTTGATTTTCTAAACATATGTGTGTAAATTGTCTGCCCTTATTTCCTATAAAATGCTGACAAATAATATTGTCTGGAGTCACTTGGCAATGAATGCATACATCTTTATTATACTCTAAGGCATGTAGAAAAGCGCATTCCCCGTCTCCGAATGCGTTATCGCTTCGGAGGATGTCTTCTGCCTCCCCTGGGCTGCTTCTTTCATGTATCTATTTCGATTTACGAAGGGCGTCTTTTACTTTAATCGTTGAGAGTGTTGAGCCATCAAGAAGGATTAATAAATGAAAAAGACAACTTCTGTCGTAAGGGACATCCGTTAGCGCAAATTTTTCGTGGGGCTCCGCGCTGTGCAGTCCGCATTTTCGAGTCCTAAAATCTCTCTTGTTCCATTCATTTTGACGTGTATCTTTCCTTATTTGTTTATGATTTTCTATTGGTTCTGTTTCTGGGGTATTATTGTCAGCATTTAGGTCAACTTCGCTACCTAATTCGGTCTTTTTATTTGACTGATTAGTAGATCGTAGGACATTGACTGTATTCTCTAGATGTTTGTTTTTTTGCTGATCTGTGGTACTATCAGTTTCCTACGCGTCAGTTCTAACTCCTACCTTTCCCCTAAAATCTTGTATTAAAAATTATTAAATAAGTCATCGTAGAGTTTACCTGGTCCACCTCTTTTATTTATTGGGCTGCCTATTGTTAGTGTTTTATTTATTTGTGATTTTGTCTTCGGCTATTCCGACTCCGACTCCTCGTCACCGTCGTTGTTTGACGTATATTCGCTTGAATTATTATTTCTCCGGCGTTTTTTTTTTCGTTACAACAAGTCTAACTTGTCTGAATCAGAAATTTCTATTTGACTTTTTGTGTCCTTTCTTATTATATTTTTCTCCTATCTTGGGCGAATCTTGTATATTCTTGCTAGTGAAGCGTTCATGTCACCAAATCCCTCTCTTTCCTATTCCTACGCGAGTTCGTATAACCCTCTGCGTGGTATTTTGGGATTATTTTCTCATGCTTTCAAGATCGGGCTGCGCGATCATGCGTCAAGTGCTCTATTAACTCTCCTGGGTCTATAGACAACGTCAAATTCGTAGCAACGTAGTTCTGCCTTTAGTATTGTAAATCACAAATCTGGTTTTTTCGATGTATGGAAATGTTTAAGAGGCTCGTGGTCGGTAACTACTGTAAATTTCCGTCCATATAAGTATGATCTGAATTGCTCTTTTGCATAGACTATGGAAAGCAGTTCTTTATCGTATGTTGGACAGCGAAGTTCGCTACCTTTTAAGCAGCGGGATGCAGTTTCACAAGGGTGATCTTCGCCTATTTTCCCTTGACTTAATATGGCGCCTACCGCGTAGTCTTTTGCGTCCGTTGTAACTATAAATGGATCATTTACGTCCGGCACTAAGAGTACGGGTTCGCTACACAGAGCGTTGACGAGAGTTTTAAATGCTTCTTGTTGAGGTTAGTGCCACTTACATTCCGTGCCATTTCGTAAAAGTTTTGAAATTGGCTGTGCTATTTTTGCGTAATTTTTTAATAAAACGGCTGAAGTATCCCGTGAGACCTAAACATTGTTTAATTTCCTCGGCCTTTTTAGGTTTTGGATAGTTTTTTACAAACCTAATTTTTTAGAAGTTTGGTTTTATTTGTCCGTTGCCGACTATGTGGCCTAATACTTTTGCTTCTTCTTTGAGGAGCTGACATTTTTTTGGTTTTATTGTTAGGTTGTTATCTTCCAAACGTTAACTAGTCTTTTAAATCGTCTTTTATGTTCTTCAAATGTTGCTGCAAGCAGCATCATGTCGTCCATGTATATTTCGATTTTATGTCCTTGTAGGCCTGCTAGCGCTAGTGTTATCGCATGTGCGAATGTATTTGGTGAATCAACGCAGCTCATTGGCATACGTTTGTATTGGTACTGGCCATCTGGTCCGGAAAATGCTGTCTTATAAGCGTCTTTTTTATCTATTTCTACTTGAAAGAATTCTATTTTTAGGTCCACTACAGGTGTATAGCGGGCAGATGTGAGATGGTTTAGAATATCGCTTTGGAATGGTAGTGGGTGACAAGAACCGACTGTAATTTCATTGAGTAGTCTGAAGTCCGTATACACTCTCCATCTCTTCTCACCGTTTGGGCCCGCCTGCTTGGGTACTATCCATGTGTTGGAACGATACGGGGACGTGAAGGATTCGATTATGCACTGGTCCGCTAATTTTTTTAACTCCTTATCTATATGTTCCCTTAGAGCGATCGCATACCTGATTCTTTTTGCTACAGTTAGTTTGTCTGTCGTTCTAAATATCTTGTGTTTTAATCAGTTCGCGCATGTGTTGTAGTTTTTTTTCGTTGCAGCCTGATGTGTCTGCTGATTTTGATATCCCCTCAATTCTTTCTTCTTTATTGATTACAACATAATTGTTTTTGTTTTTAATCACTTTTTCATTTTCACTTTGTTGTTCATTAGTATTAATTGCCCTAAAAATTCTTATCATTGCTTCCTATAGGCCTTCTCCGTCGTCCTCATCGACGCTGTATGTCTCTGCCCCGCAAATTGTCTCACACTCCAACAAGTCTACTTAAGGTACAATTATCCTTATCGGTTTATCCGTAATATTTATGCATTTAGCGTACACTTTACCGTCATCATTGTTTGCAATAAAGTTATCGAATAAAATTCCTTCCTCTTTTTCTTGCAGAGGTACCTATCCTGTATGTATATTCATACATTCTTTTTTTACGCGCGCAAAAATCATATGTCTCGATTCTGCGAGAATTTTAAAGGTTTTTAGTTCCTTTAAAGGTATCTGGGTGCCGTTCAATATTGTAATATTTTCCTTAGCGCATATGTAGCAATCATGTTTTTTTAATAGGTCCCATCCGATCAGTCCTTTCACCTGTATGGAAAAGTCGTCGGGGACTACGTGTAGAGTGCATCTCATCCCATTTAAGGGTACCTCTACTGTTACTGACGTGCATCATGCTCCGTCTGTCACGTCGGTTATGAGCACTCGCTTGTTAAAATCAATATATCAGTCCTTCTTGAGGCTACTCGTTTTTATTATAGCTATTTCGGCATCCATATCTGCATAAAACGTCGCGCTTCCATTGATTAACTGTGGGCTTTCTAGGCATACTTAAGATGGTGTGTGTCCTGTACTTAATATGTTTATTTCTGCTTCCTCAATTTATTTTTGGACGCTCTTGTTGGCTGTGTCCTTTTCTAGCCCAGGGCTTTTAGTTGATAGTCAAATCTCGGCTTAAATATAAATGTTATGATTTTGTGCGCCCGTCGTTGGCTGTATTTTATTGAGTTGCGCCAGCGGTCTATTTTGTATGTTGCCCATGTCATGCATTGACCGTATCATTTCATGCTATGCTTTTTCGCTCGCGTTCGCTGCTTGTTCGCTGCACTTCGGCTCCGTTTCGCCTAATGTTCTAGGACTAAGGCATGTTAGATTGTGGTTATATGGGGCCCGTAGTCCATGGCAAAATAGTTTTACCGCTTCTTTTTCGGCGCTGTCTTTTAGTGCAAACTTTTGTGTAGGAGAATAAGTTGGGTTCGAGTCATAAAGTGTTATTATCCTATTATGTAGTGCTTGTTTTCAATTGTGTTTAAAGAGTGGTGGAATTACTGATGCTCGCGTACCTGTTTTTCAGTTCCCTCAAAAATTCCTCAATCGACGTAAATCGTGCTGGATTTGGTATAAACTTGGCTACTCTTTCTGTTAGCCTATTAGCAAATGCCCCAATTAAAATGTTTTCATGAAGTGGCCCTACTGTCCAGGCTACAGTCCTCGTCATTTGCTAGAAAAGAGGAGGTTTGACTGGGTCACCGTCAAATATTGGCACATTCCTGGCTAAGTGTCCTAATGCAAATAAAGCGGTCTGTTGAGGGAGTGTCTATGTTTTTCTTTATTATATCATGCGTAGGTAGAGTAAATCAATTATGTGTATCTGCCTGGTCATTATCCGTCCAATTTAAGTTTAATGTATCTAAGAATTGATGTTGTGTCATCAGATTATATGTATTATGGTGGTTTCTATTTAGACTAGTATTGTTACTCGGTCTAGCGTTTTCTTGTGTTTCATTTTGGGCGTCAGCGTTCCATTGATCTCATGCAAGCACTGTTCTCGCTTCTATACTGTCGATCGTTTGATCTTATCCCGGTTAGACAGCCGTACTAGTTATTTTAGGGAGTGTTCCGCTTATTACGGGTGTGTCGTAAAATGCACACTTTGCTGTGGGATATCCTGACCTGTTTGACTGCGCTTTTTTTTTTCTCTTGCTATGTTGGGGGTCAAATTTTTCATCATTTTTATTATGAACATTTTATGTTTATTGTCTGCTTTTTGCCATTCCTCTCATGACTATGGGTCGTGTTCTACTGGTATTTTAATAATTTCGTCCTCTGTATTGTCTATCGAAACCTGTTGTATGTTAGTACCGTTTGTTCCTCACACCGTATCCGTCTCTGATTCGTGTATCATTTTATTTTATTTTTTCCTCTACGTCGTGCTTGGTATGTGTTTGATGGCTGTAAAAGATTCGGGATTAAGTTTCACGCCTTTTCGCTTATAACATTCTCTTGACTGCTTCGTGTTATTTACCGGGCGTTCTGTTTCTAAGAACTACGGCTTGCCTGCGATAGTTTCGAGCTTTCTATTTAGAGTGTATTATGTTTCTTATATTGTGTTATTTTCTCTGTGGGGTTGAATTCTGCATCTTGTGCTATCTCGACCGCTTGTATTGAGTGTTTGTTGCGTATGGTCGGTTCGAGCTCGTTTTCATTTTTTTTTTTTTTTTGAGCTACAATTTTACCTTTTGTTCTGGCTCAGTTGTCTGCAAGGATTTTTGAGTCGCCCAGATGTATATATTAAATATTGTTGGCTCAAGTTCGCTTATGAATAACCGGGGGTTTTCTGTTTGCCGTTTTCAAGCGGGCAAATAGGAAATTTTTTGGGTCGGCACTGAGAGTGAATGTTTCTTTGTTCTCTTTTGTTTTTTGTCGTGTCCGATGGTGACGGAATATACTTTCGTTATTTTACTTTACGCTCCGTATATAAAGTCTAATTTTATGGGTTTGACAATCATGCAATCATTTTTTTTCGAATTTTGTTCGTGTTCTTCTCTTTTTTTTTATCAGACACGTTATTATTACTAATAATATTTGATTATTTTTTTTTTTAAAGTATCTATATAATTTTAAATAAAAACTTATGTAATGTTAAGTGGTGGCTAAATTATTGATAAATATTCTGGTTGTTGGGGGAACAAAGTTCTGTTCTGCTTGCTAAAAAAAAATTTTTCTAACGCGATTGGGTATGTATAGTTTAAATTAGTAGTATTTACTCACGGGTGTAACTTTTAATGTAGTGAGGGTTGAGCAGAAAAATAAGGAGTAAGTTTATATTGTTATCGTATCTTTTTTTTCGTAGTTATAGGAGTTCTTTCGTCGTAATAATTTACGTTAGTTTTCCCGTCCTATTATATCGTCATAAAATTTTAGCTCGCCTATATTTTGTTATTATTTATTAATATTCATCATTCTGTGTGACTATGCCATTTATGTGAAAAAAATATAGTAAAGTGCCTCTTTCCTCAACTTTCCCAGGGGTCGTGAAATTTATATCTTTATATATATTTAAGGTTTCTGTATTTTTATGTACTTACCATATAGTAACTATCCAAATGGATAATGAGGCTGCACCGGACCGCATCTTCTCTTCCGGTTGGTCTGGATATCGATTTTCTTAAGCTTCTCCTTTTCCCTTTTGTGATAGGCGTTGTAGTCTGATGTCTGCTGTGCTGTTTGGCTCCGTTGTCTTAGCAGTCTCTCGCTGGCTTGGCTTTGCGTTGTCCTTTTTTTCTTTACTTCTCTGACCTTAATTCTTTGGTCACTTGTTTAACAAAATTTTTTTGTTGTCCTAACACTCACTTTTTGTCTTGCGATATTACGTTGTGTGCACTTTTCAACCAATCCCGCTTTTGACACCAAAAAATCTCCTGTTACGTGGGCTTGTGGTCGGTTGGGTGAACGCGAAATAAATACACGGTGAGGGCTATTAACTTCTTTTTATTATTCTTTATGACGTCTGCCAGTCCCGAGAGTCCGGAATCTTCTCTTTCTCCTCTACTCTCTGACCCGACTAAAGAGTTCTGATTCTTATCTCTCTTGGTCATACGTCCCTATTTGAGTTGATGGGGCGCGTACGTATTGGTATGCTATGTATACCGCACGCAACACTAGCTAACTTGAAGGGATTAAAATATCAGCCAGTGCGAATATTTGTGCTTTGTAGTGATACTTTCTTAGGTATCATTATGATTCTTATCAACAATTTGCCGATAGGAACACTATAGCTTAGACACACAGGTCTACACTTACGAACGGATGAATCTGCAATGAATACTCGCAGGCGCGGTAGAGAATGTTTAGGTAGGTAATGGCTTTATTAAGTCGACTATGTAGTTACACGTACCTGTAATTGGATTTAAAAGATGTAAGTCATTGGAAATTACTGTATTTTGAAGGGTAAGGTAAGCAAAAGTACGGTATGACTAATACGAAAGTTAGTAGATACGCTTTATCTATTAATAAGTCACAAAGAACCCCAAAGAATTCAAAATAATTAGTAATAATTTTCCATATGTATCTATTCATTAACATTTGTTTTAAACTGTTGAAAATGATCAATCATTTGTATTATGGAGAAATGCGATGTAGTGCAATAAAATAAGGCGTGCGATAGAATCTAAGCGCCCGTTAGACGTACCGCACTACATAAATTGATTTATTTCCAATAGTAATAATAATTTTCTCAGTGGAAAAAATATTTTTTTGATAGAAAATTTCGCGTAGAATACGATTGTAACATTAAAAACTAGATACAAGGGTGTGGCAATTGGTAAAAATAGATTCAAACATTTTTATTTTTTATAACAATATGAATTTGTTTATGGTTGTTTGTACGAAATTTTTTTTGTTGAAGTTCAATTTTTTACGTGTGAAAAAAAAAATATCCAGCTCAAATTGAACCAGGGTAATGACTTTTTAAAAATTAGTCTCTAAGCCAAAAATCATTAAATTCTCAAATTTTCGATCGCTTTTATTTTTCATAAAATTAAATTGAAAAAAAAAAAACGTATCCCTTTTTTTTTATATAGAACACGTAAAAAAAATTTCAGCCGAATCGATAGTGTGAAGGTCAATTTTTGTCGACATCTGTCCGGTTTGTAAAATAACGTCCGATACACGAGGGTAATTTTTTTTCGACTATTTTTTTCTTCGGTCCCATCGTGAAATCTTGTTGGAAAACCCCTAAAAAATTCCCTAAAACTTTTAGCCCTTAAAATTAATATTAGGTAGTACACCAAGGAGTAAAAAGATTTTCCATCCAAAATACACGCAAACTCTGATATTTTATCTTTATATTTCTATAGATCAGCGGCATTTTATGGCATTGTTCAACCACAGACATATCTCAGAATTGCAGGCTCTACAAAAGTGCCCATTGCGGCAAAATCGTAACTTACACCGGTGAGGTAGTACGGGCCACTAGACCTGATTTTTTCATGAAATTCGCGTTTCTTCGCATTTATCTTGTAAATGACAAGAGCTACAGAAAAAACATAGGTAGCAAACTTGTGGTAAATTTAATAATCTACAAGAAAGTTCTTAAGAACCGCATCGCTAAGATCAATATTTGGCGTCATATTAAGCCTTGAATTGATATTTCTGTGAAAATTTTGCTTATAATTCACTTAAACTTATTAATACATTGTTTTCGTTCTCTGTAATATTATATTTTTTGTTCAAAATATTTTTTTAAGGCTAGACAAGTAGTTTTGATGAATATCTTACATGGTTAAAGCTCATATTTAAAGAATCTTTGAAAATTAATGGATTTACTTGTTTCTGGACATAACTTATGAATACAATCACACTAACATAATTTAAATATCATTAAAAATTTATTAATTTATTATAGTTTCAATCATATTAACAATAATAAATTATTTATGAAAATGGAAACAACAATACCAAGAAGTTATTATTAAGAGTAGAAAAATTAAATGCGGTTTTTTACACGATGTGTATTGAGAGCAATGATGCTGAACAGTCTGAAAAATTTCTCATCACTCATCTTCGTTATGAGTCAATACTTCATAAAACTTTTGGCTAGTGCTACTCCCCTTTCCGCAGTATCGTTTACTACTTCCATTATTTTAAATGTATGATAACATTGTTCTTACTCGAGATTTGATTCTTAAAATCTTGGATCTGGACACAGAAATTCATAAGGGAGCTCAAATTCTTTAAAAATAAATAATGAGTTCGGTTTAACAAGATCGCTAATGTTTTTCTCAGATAGCGACGTTATTTGCTTATAAGTGACTGCACATGTTTTACTTGGCTGTTTGATAGCTACCTAGGAATTAATTTTTTTTATATTCTTTACTTGTTCTTCTACTGACACAATTTCATCAAAAAGAACCAAACAAGCAAGTTGTTCATGTAAGTAGTACAAATGCCAAGACAATTTATTGAGTGCTGCATTAGCAATTTCAGGATATATTTTTTTGTACTTAATGAGATCTTTTACTAATTGCAAATCCGAGTTTGGAGCATTTACGACATTTGGAGTAGTAAACCAAATCTCCACATATTATATTACGATGAAAACACATATCTTCTACTAATTATTTTTCTGTGTTGAGAAAGTGCGCGCTAGGGGAGGGGTTCGAAGAAATCCAGCGTGGTGTTAAAATTCCTGTTCAGTATGCTGGACGTGTGTGTCGTGTGGCTTGGGGATGCAATGGAATTATCTTTTTGCCCGTATGGGGCTATAGGTAGCGTTTGTGTACGTCGAGAGAAAGAGAGAGTGAGTGAAAGGCGTGCGCGGTGCACATGTCGTGGGACAAGAGGATGACGTCTAGGTCAAGAAAGCGAGAACTAGGAGTGAGCTCGGCCGCTGAGTATTACGGGCGAATTTAATTCGGGGAAGACTATCGAGAGTCATCGTTACTGTACGTGTGTAAGTGAATTGTAAATGTAAGTAAAAAGCGTGTTTTAGTCGGAATGCTCAACAGCGGCGTGTGGTTGCACCTGAGACTATCGCGGTAGGTTAGCGTAGTGCAAACTAAAGTTCTTTGTGTCCGAGTCTTTGGAAGGCGGAATCGTAGCCGTCTGTCGGCTGCGCGCACGTGCGCGCGTGCGTGTGTGTGTGTGTGTAGAATTTCGAGTCTCCGACTGTCAGCGTGTGGCCGACTGTCTGTTGCGGTAGGACTGTGTAAGTATGTGTGCGTGCGTATGGTAAGTGTATTTAAAGAAAACGTGCAGTGGGGTGTTCTCGTTGTCCGAGTTGATGCGTAGGAGTTCGTGATCAAAGGCGTTGAGTGGTGACCATGCGATCTTACGATCGAGTCGGGTCGTCGTTGTCTTGGAGGCGGCATGCCTCCGGGTCGTGTGTGTGTGTGGAAGTTTAGTGCAGAGAGCGTATGTGTCGACGAGCGTAGCGAAAATTCGTGTGCATAAGAGTTTGAGTGCGTATGTAAGTGGCTTCTGCGGGCGTAGCAAAAACTCGACTTCCAGCATAAGGGGTATGCTGGCGAGTGTGACGGGATTTTTTTTCGACAGATGTAACCCAGACCGTGTAAGAGCTTTGCAAACGTCGCAGAAGCCAGGGTGTGTAAGAGTGCAGGTGGAAATGCGTGGTGACTTGACGACAGAGACAGCGCTAGACCTTTGCGTACTTATCTGTGTAAATAAGAATGAATACTGCTATTATTGAGATGAATTCTGCATACGTGTGTTTTCTTTGCGGCCGGTTCCTCTTCCCGGAGCTGTCCGATCCCGACAGACAGCCCGCGGCGGAATCTCCTCTAGGAGAAGAGTCTACAGGCAGAGCTGAGCGGAGCCAAGCAGTGTTGTCGTTGGTGTTGGTTGTTTGTGGGGGTCGTCGTCGTGTGTATTTTGGAGAGTATTTTGTCGTCAGTAGTGGTGTCGTTCGTCAGTCGCTCGTGCATATTTCGTCGTTGGTCGCTTTTCGTCGTTTTGTCGTATGTTGTATTTTGTTGTAGGTTGGTTGGCTCGTGTGTTTAGTGCGAGGTAGTCGGGATGGTCCGACGTTGGGGGGGGGGGGGGGGGGAAGCAGCGGGGAAATTTTCCTCGTCACAGCTGCTATTTTAAATTTGTTTCTGAACAAATATATTTTCATGCAATAGAAAGCTTTTCATAACCACCGTGAGTGATGAAAAACACCAGGGGCTTTATATTTGGCTTTATGACTCTAGTACCATACAGGTCAGCACCAAAAACTCTTTGCAGTTATTTCTTGGATGATGATTCTAATAATATATAAAAAAAGTTGATAATTGCGGCAATAAAAGAAGATATGTTAAGAATTTTGAAGTAAAAAAGATGATTTATAAGGGCAAAACTAGATCACTTGAAAATTTAAGTTATATAAAAATACGCAAGACAATAATTTTAAAGATTTTATGACTTTACAATAAATTAACTTTATAATTAATGAATATTTTAATTTCAAATTATTTACAAATTTATTAATACATTTAGTTGATTTTAGATGTAGTAGAGAATATCGTCTTTTCTTTTATTTTAGATAAGTGCAATATCTTTATCCTCTGTGCCGATTTCGTACGCAGATTTCTCAATTTTCCCCAATTATCTCTGAATCTTTTGAAAATTTGTACATTTGGACTATTTTTCCCTGGCCAAGCGACTTCTAGTCGCGGTACCAGAGCATCTGAAAACCGGATAAGTCGTGGTCGCTGCCAACGAGACAAAATTAGGCTTAAAATTAAATAAATAATGTGCAAAATTACATTCTAAAATATTGAATAAAACTGAGCTCGGTAACCTATCTTTTTATTACAAAATAGTTGCAAAATCGACTTTTTTTCGATTGTATGTAATTATCTCGCAGAGTACGCATTTTAGTGAAAAATGTTTCGAGTAAAAGTTGTTCATTATACACAAGGATTCATGGTTTTAAAAATTAAAAAAATTTTAATTGTTTATAACGGCTGACAAAGTCTAAAAAACGAAAAATCGCAAAATTAATAAAAAAGACACATTTTCTTGCAACATCAATATTTTACCTTAACAATTTTGCAGTAGGCCGACATTTTTATATTTCGCGATCGGACTTGCGGGACTTTGTTTAACATCCTAAAGACTACAACATACTGGATTTTCGTATAATTTTGACAACTCTGAGATGATTTTTTATTGATTTTGCGATTTTTCGTTTTCTCGACTTTGTCGGCCGTTATAAACAATTAAAATTTTTTTTCAATTTTTAAAACCATAAATCCGTGGGTACAATCATCTCCTGAACAACTTTTACTCGAAAAATTTTTCACTAAAATGCGTACTTTGCGAGATAATTACATACAATCGAAAAAAAAGCCGATTTTGCAAGAATTTCGTAATAAAAAATAGGTTTCCGAGCTCAGTTTTATTCAAGATTTTAGGATGTAATTTTGCATATTTTTTTCTTAATTTTAAGCCTAATTTCGTCTCGTTGGCAGCGACCACGACGCCCTTCTCCCCTGGTACCGCGACTACCAGTAACATTCGATAACATCAATCCAGAAGTATGATGGCGACAAGCAAGATATGATAGGTCACGGTCAATTTTATCTTCTTTATAACGTACATGCGTCACTAAAATAACCTAAAAAAAAAATCACTCATTAATAAATTGTTATTCAATTATCAGTTATGTTACTCAGCTTATTTTTCTACTCAACATTCGTAAATATTATTAAAACAATAAATCTAATTCCAATTTGAAAACTTCTTCTTGAGTCAAAAAATAGATACTGCGATAAAAATTCGTTTAACTACAACATTAACTTACCTGTATTTGAAATAGTTGTATCAAAGCACATCGCTGTAACATTATCGCAAAGATTCCACTCTGTCAGCGGTCTAAAAATGGCTTAAGCTTGGCTTTCTCCTGTGCCATCAGAGATAATCGGAGTTTCAAAATTTTTATCAGTATTTATTCCTATGACGTGTATTGATAGTAGTTCTGCACTTGGTTCGCCGTTTCCCACAGAAAGCACCTTCCCATTAAAATAAAATACAAGAGGGTCACAAAAATTAAATCAAATTGTTCATTGAAGAAAGATTTAATTGAAAATTAAATCTTATTTGTAATTGTTTAATTGAGAAACTAAATGTTTTAGAACCTTGGAACTAACCAATTTCCTTATTATTGGGAATTCCTTCATATATCGCAGACTGATTTCCAGAAGTTTCTTCTGGCGAAATATCAATTTCTCGTAGAAGTATATTTTTGTTTTCTTCGCAACAATCTATCGGAAATTGCTGTAGATTTTCCGGCAAATTTTTTATTGCAGCATACTTCGCAATGTCAAATAATTCATCAAGACGTTTGCCAAACTGTTCCACGTTATTTTCGTTGTCTTTTCGATGTCTTTGCCCGATTCCGATGTTTCCTTAGTTTCATGTAATCACTGTGAATGTTTTTCAATTTTTTAATACTGTGCTGAGGTCGAGAAGTCAGAATCAAAAGATTGTCCCAAACAGCATTTGAATCACTGATCACACTACTAGCACTTTCTCGTATACTTAGTTTTAAGGATTGATGTTTGTACATAAAGAAATTCAATACATACCTACACGAAGGTAACTTATTATTAATAATATTACGAATTTCAAATCGAATTAAATTATTACAAACTCTATTTCCGATTCTTTCAGACATCTTTGACAACGATAATGAGAATAATAAAAAAATTTAACACGACGAGAGGTATACGAACACGACGCGAGTACGTTCTGCAGTGTTCGCAGAGATTTGTTCTTGATACTCGCGGCATTAGCATTACATAGTAGAGAACAAAGAGAGCACCGCAATGCGGCGGGTAATTTATTGAGCGTATTCAAGGTTAAGTAAAACAGGGGATGTTTAAAGAGGAGAGAGGGTTTCACTCAGCAGACAATCATTAAGCTTTCGCTGGTCGCGTACTTCTTGTCAAAAGTCGTTGATCGAGTGGTGAGAGAATCGCCGCAACGTTAGTTACATTGCAACATTGCCACGTCAAAGTTAAAGCTCAATCGCGTTAGTAGAACGCGGTAATATTATATTTCTGTACATTTGACAATGTTGCATATCAAATTATACCTACGATTATAGTCGCCTAGTTAAGAAAGATCACGCTGTCTACTCACATTAACCAATAACAATAATTTTCACAAAGGTAGTCACAATGATATATAGATGTAAGATTAAATAATAATGCTTAAATGAATAAATAACTGAAAAATTATTAAAGAAATCATGAGTAGCTTATTAAGTACCAACTAACGAAGAAAAAACGAAGAAAAAAGATTTTGTTTTGATGTTTATTAATATTAAAGGTTAAAGATTCCCTGGTAACCAGCCCTTTCCCAATTCTGATGTAAGCCTTACGGAAGTTGCCTGCTGCTGGAATCTTCCGTCTGACTTCTGCTTATCTACTTCAGCAGACTTGATCACTTCTGCCGTAAGGATGGCAGACTTGCAGCAGACTTGCTGTCTATCCTGCGCGGCAGATGCTTTCCGGCAGATTTGCAGCAGACTTGCTGTCTGGCCTGCGCGGCAGATGCTTTCCAGCATATTTGCAGCAGACTTGCTGTCTTGCCTGCGTGGCAGATGTCTTTTGGCGGAATTTCAGCAGACTTACGCCAGATATCTGCTCAGGGATTAAGTGCGAAATTTTTTTGATACCGATATATACCCTCCGGTAGACTTGCGGCAGACTTATGTAAGACGTCTGCTCAGAAAATAACTTTAAGCAGATTTGCAGCAGATTGACGGAAGACCCCTGCTTAGCAGATACTTTCCGGCATACTTGCAGCAGACTTACGCCAGATGTCTGTTCAGGGATTAAGTGAAAAATTTTTTGATATGGATACCCTCCGGCAGACTTGCGACAGACCTATGTAAGAAGTCTGCTTGAAAAATATCTTTCGGCAGATTTGCAGCAGATTGCCGAAAGACCCCTGCTTGGCAGATACCTTCCGGCATACTTGCAGCAGACTTACGCCAGATGTCTGTTCTGAGAATTAGTGGAAAAATTTGCGGCAAGTCTGTCGGAAGGTATCGGTACCAAAAAA
>JAPYYV010004306.1:0-27278 GCA_030522625.1 Copidosoma aretas
AAAAAAAAACTCCATCGCACCCATGGAACGATTCGCCTAGACAAACTCACGTTGCACACGCAAAGTCCGGCATACTTTATACCACAGTAAAAAAAACTACCCCCGCGTTGGCGGGCACACGCGATTGCCGATGGGAGTGGGGAATTTGAAAAAAAAGCTCCCTTTGCCGCCAAGAGCACGCGAAAAGATGCAAAACGTGAAAAAAAGTACGTAATTTTATGGATACGTATGAAGCGTTCTATGACCCCGAGGCCGGTTTTATGCACGACCGATGAAAAAAGGGCTTTGGCTTTTTTACTGAGCTCGGGACTTAAATTTTCGGATAGACTTCTCCGTTATAATGTTGGAAATATTATCGGAGGATGTATTTGATGATGCAGGAGATAAGCTATGTGGGTTAGGAGTTATGGGTTTCATTTTTATACATACGCTTTTTTTAAACTTGTAGATGGTGATCAATAAATTAATAAAAATTCAAGCATCAATCGCTTGATCCCACGAAATTAGCATTTGTTGCGCATGCAATTTGTGGCCACGACTAGAACGGTAAACATTTTTTATCTTTCCAAAATACAAGAAATGAACCACATCAATTACTTTTGGATACTGGAGCATTGAAAATTTGAAGAATTTTCAGTAGAACGGAAAATCATAATTGGCCGGTTCTTGCATTTTACACCAGAGCAATACATTTTTTTAAAGGCCCTGGGCGCTCTGCGCAAGGGGTCATTATGGTTATCTTCAAGTCGTAAGATATCCACAAGTTGACTTTATGCTAAGAATAAGAAATTAATAAACATTAGGATTGGAGTCGTCCTGAGATCGATCCGGTTAGATATCTGATTGCCCATAAAGATCACCTTGCTCCGCGGTTGTTTGTGTTGTATATAAATAATATATGTCATTGTTGTGTTGTAACTTTATAGAATTGTTATTTGTTATTATAATTACAAGTTTTGTCCACAAGGCAAGTTTACATTGCACTGTGCTACGGCACAATATTTGATCCCGTTATAAACAAATTATGCAACTAATACCATTGTGCCGTGATAAAAAGAGGGCAAACAAATTACATAATGAAAGGTGCAAAATAGGATGTACTTAAAAAAACCTGCAGAAAAATCACGAATCGTTGCACTGAGGATCGAATTAATCAACGGTTTTAAAAGTGCAGTTTTAGAGACACAAAAGCGGGATGGCGACAAACAACCGCATGGTTTTTATATTTAAATTCCATCGGATATCAAATTCAACGATCCGCTCTCAAATCAAGGGTAACAAATAGACCAACTCACCTATATGTTTGTATAATACTTACAGGAATCTTCAGATCTAAGTTTTTGTGTTTCTCTCTCAGAGATAATCCTCGTGCCGAAGTGTTTTACCGCATGAATTGGATGCCCTCGCGCGAGAGCGGTACCCGGCCACTTACAAAATACAACCTATACTTACTTGTAAGTACAACATATTCTTTTTACCACGAGCAAAATTTCGCAAAAAAAATGGGAAAAAAGAGCGCGCGCGCGTCGTCGCCGACGCCGAAAGAGATCGCACCGTAGGTACTCGTTTAACAGTGCATAACCCAGCCGGTCTGGTCTGGTCGTGTACACACTTGCAGTGTTGCAGTTGTCACGTACGTACGGTTCTGCCGCAGCTCTCGACGTAAAGGGCCGAGGTGACTGTGGTGAGTTAGTGTTCTCGGCAAGAAAATAACGATGGGGGTCTACCTGTCCACGCCTTCCATCGAAAAAGTCTCCAGCAACGAGGAAGGCAATCGCCTCTCCTACGGGGCGAGCTCCATGCAGGGCTGGCGTATGAGCCAGGAGGTAAGGGAATCTCTCGGATTATACCTATACTTGCTTACGTTTTGCCCTTTTCTTCTGCCTCCTTCCCACCGAACAGACCGAAGTTGCTTGTTCTCTCCGTGCACCTCGTGCTCAGGGTAGCTGGGATGCACTTTGAGTCCGGGCTCCTTCACTTTTGGAGGGACAACACTTTTGGGCATGCCGGACGATCTTAACCTCGCTTTTTTCGAGCGGCTGCGCTCCGTTCGGGTGGTTGATGCACTAGGTACTTAGGAACGCCTCTGAGGCAATGTTTAGGAGACATCCGCTCGTCGATCTTGATTTTGGCAACGAATATGTTGTTTTGTTGTTCATGCAACGATAATCGGCTATTCGATGGGAATGCACAAGAGCGTGGGTGTAGAGTTCTTGCTGGGATTATCCTTTTCAACTGCACACCGTTGCACTTTTGACCGTTGCAAATGCCTGAATACATCGTGAATTCGTGATCTGTCAAATTCATGAGATATCCATTATTCATCCAATACAAACATTTGAGATTCGAAATTGTTGTTGTTGTTGTTGTTCATCTATAACCGCGAAACAGTTGTGAATCTTAACAATTGGCATCTAATTGTTAATTGGATTACTTTAATCTACTCTCTACTTGGAAACAAAATTTATAACCAACGTTAAACCATTTCTTTTTTGTGTATCCACAAATAATTTTTTCATATGTACCATTTTATGAATTCTTTAGGATGCTCACAACTGCTGTCTGTACTTGGATCAAGATACATCGTTGTTTGCCGTTTACGATGGTCATGGAGGAGATGAAGTCGCTAAATACTGTTCGCAACATTTGCCAGAATTCTTGAAGAACACAGAAGCATACAAAAATGGTGACATAAAGCAAGCCTTGATTGATGCCTTTTTAGGCTTTGATGCTTCTTTAACGACTCAAGAAGTCATTCAAGTCATGAAAAAAATGAATAAGGATGACCAAAATGATTCTGGTAATATTTTATTAATCCAATTATTTGATGTTTCAAGCCTTGTTTTGTCGATAACTTAAAAACTGTTCATTTCATTTTTTAAGCAATAATGTTACAGCACATTAATTATTTGTTTTTCATTTTGTACAATATTATTGGCTTTCATTTTACAGAAAATGAAGAAGATAATGTGGCTAGATTGCGTATGGAAGCAAACATGCCAATTGAAGAAGTTCTGTCCAAGTATAAAACAGAAATTGAAGATCATATAATCAAGAGGTCGCCACATTTAGCCTTTCTAAAAGAAAATAAAAGTACTGGAGAGGCATCTTCATCTGGACCCAGTTCCTCCGGCATCACTGGATCATCGGCAAATAAAAGTAAATCATCTGTAGCTGGTTCTGTATCAAATGCTTGCTCATCCTCTGGAGCTGGATCATCTGGAGTTGGTTCATCATCGAGTGACGGTTCGAGTAGTCGATCAGAAAATATTGACTCAAATGTCAGCAGCTCTAGCCAGCAGTGTGAGTCATCTTCATCTGTCTCTCAAAATAAAACCGAAGCACTCATCAGTAGTGAAGGTGATCAGATACTAGACTCTACTACAAACAATGGCGATGCTGCCTTGGTATCTCAAGTCGGTTCATCAGCAGACTCAAAACCAGTCAAAGTATCAGAAATGCCGGATAGTTCTGAGGATGTTGATAAGATAGTGTCACCTAGCAAAGTTACGAATTCAACTACTGCTCCCAGTGAAGCTGAAGTTAACGGAGAAGTTAATAATGTCGAAACTGTTGATAGCAGCAAAAGTCTAAATGACAATGAATGTAGCAGCAGTTGTTCTGCTGTACCTATTGAGAATGGCGAAGCTGAACAACTGGAGAATATTAGTAGCAGTGGCTTCAAAAGTAATCAAAACGTAGATTTGTACAAAATTATTATAAATTCCGACTCTTCAGACAGTGACAGTGACGATGATAATTATGAACATACGGATGTTAGGTACATACAATATTCATCATTACATTATATGATATTTTTTTTATACAATTTTACTTATGAGTTGTTTTGTTGTTTTCTTTAGCTATGATGAAGAAGAAGATCCTGATGGCGAAGAAGATTCAGCAGATAGTGATCATGATACTGAAGATCTTAATGAGGATGAAGACGTACAAGATTTACGAGAGGATGACGATGAGGAGGATGACGAAGTTAGTATGAGAGATGCTGCTGATAAGGTTTGTTTGGAAATTTAAATTAATTATTTGTTTTCTTCTTCATTACTGTTTTTTATTCGATCGATTCTTGTGCAGCCTGGAGTTGACAGCGGATGTACAGCTGTAGTAGCTGTTCTCAAAGGTGAAGAGTTATATGTAGCTAATGCGGGTGACTCGCGTTGCGTTCTCTGCAGAGATGGGGAAGCTGTTGAGCTAAGTCTCGACCATAAACCTGAAGACCAAATTGAAATGGATCGCATTGTCAAAGCGGGTGGTAAAGTGACAAGTGACGGGCGAGTTAATGGTGGACTTAATTTGTCGAGAGCAATTGGTGATCATGCTTACAAAAAGAACAAAGATCTACCTGCCCAAGAACAAATGATATCTGCAATGCCTGACGTTAAGACTGTTACGATAGATCGCGAAAAAGATGAATTCATGGTAGTAGCATGCGACGGTATCTGGAACTCTATGTCCAGCCAGAAAGTCATTACTTTTGTACGTGAACGTATAAACCAGCCTGATACAAGTCTTTCTAAAATTTGTGAAGAGGTTTGCCAATTTAACGTTTTTTTTTTTTTTTTTCTTTAATCAGTCAAGGTACTAAAAGCGTATATTTCTTCCAGCTCTTCGACAACTGTCTAGCGCCCAACACTTGTGGAGATGGTACAGGATGCGACAATATGACAGCAATAATCGTTAGGTTTAAATCGTCAAAGATGGGAGAAGCAAGTTCCACAGAACATGCCTTGCTACAAATGAAGAAAAGGCCCGCATCACCTAACATAGAAAACAGTGAGGCAGACGACACAACCGAAAAAAGTGCGGCGGATAATAAACGTATGAAAATTAATGAATGCTGAAAGCTGTTGCATTGAATGTGAATTTTTGTAAAACTTGTAAAGCTGTGGATTTATTTTACGTTCATAGCGATTATTGTCCGTTATTATAGTTTTATATGTAAAAAATGTATCAGCGTTGGTGATGGAAAATCGGAGCACATGAGAATATATTTTTGTAAAATAAATTAATTTAAATTCATTTGCCTCGACTGGTTGTTCACTAAATTCCATTCACACTAAATTAGCATTGTCTTTAATATTTTTTTGACTTTAATCTCTTAGTATGCTTGAAAATCAAATATAAAATGGCTAATAATCATGGAATAAGTTGATTACTCTTGTGAGTGTTATTTACTGTTGTTTCTCGTTTGCTCCACAATCATGAAGATACAATTTTACTGAAAACCACATGAATTGTACTATTAACGAAATGTAAATTCACTTTTGCATCCTCTAGTACTGTACCTATTTTCTCATGACTAAGTGACTCATTCACAAATAAATTTCAAAAATCATTCTTTCTCTACCTTCTCCAAGTATCGCTATTTTAGATATGAACATGTAAATATTTATAAAATTAGCTCGTAAACTTTGTACTTGTAATTTGAAAATAACAAGACCATTCATTATTTTTATTGTATTAAATGAATTTTATTTTTTAACTTGTTGCAACACATTTTTGTATGAATAAGAATCAAACAACGATCGATATTGAAAACTCTGTAAAAAGTTTTTGCAATATGAAAAGCAATCCATATTATTAATCTATATTTTGTTGTTTTAGTGCATGAAAAAAATTAAAATGTACGCTTTTATAATGGAAAAAAAAAACAAAAAAGATCAATCGTATGCTTGTAGTTCATGAAACGGTTCTGAAATTTTCATTTCAGAATGTAATTTATGCAGTGAAAAATTTAAATGCTTGTCAATGATTCTAGCAGTATTTCTGACAAAAACTTTTCCTATAATTTGCTAAGAGTTAATTTATTAAGAGTTGTTACCATTTCACTGAATAAATATCTCTGCATACATTAAAATATTTTGTGCAGTAAATTTTGACTAAAATTGCTGATTTTGAAAGAAAAGAATCAACAATTGCAGTCTTATTGTTTTCATTTAGATTACAAAATATTTTCTTAGAATGTAATAGATTAAAAGAATTTTTTTTTTAGCATTATGTGTATAATCAGTACGAAAAGCAAAACATTGTAGTAGTACATTTTGGATTACTTCAGATAAATTGAGACTCCACATACGTTTCCGTAATGTTTTTGTAACTTTAGTGCAAAAATAAAAAGTATTCTACTAATGTGTTTGAATTCTTTGAATATTCATCATCTTGACTTTCCAAAGCGTCAGCTGATTTTCTAAAATACTTATTTTTATTTTTATTCATAATAAACAATCATTTGCAGATAACCAGCAAGTCACAACTTGAACAAATAAAACTACAATACTTATTGGAAAAAAGCTAATAAAAAAAAGTCACGAATTAAGTACTTGTATTATAAATTCAAATTCAATTGGACGTCAAATGTTCTATCATTTCTAATTGCTCCATTTCAATTTTCTTCAGCGATTCATACTCCACCCGCAATCTTTCCAATTCCATCGATTTCTCCAGTACAAGTGCCTGCGGGTGAAATAAATCCGCAAGTTTTAATACTTATTTGTTTCTCCTCTCTTCGCATTGTTTTCTCCTTACCTCCAGCTGTTGTTTTTCTGCCTCATGTTCTTTGGTGACGGAGTGCAGCAGATTACGAATACCTATCGCCCGCATTTTCTCTCTCTCGACTGAGTCCGCCAAGTTACTCATCACCCTGATAAAATCCTCGGCTACTTTGTGAAAATCGCCGATTTCTATGTTACAACAGAAAAACGGAAAATCATTTCAGCAATCCTATTTTTCCATTTCTAAAAATGTGTACGCGAGGAAATCGATTTATCATCCCGCTTGATTGGAATCAAGCTTATCATTATTTTTTACTCACTCGTCACGAAGTTCTGGCACTCATCGCGCAATTTCTCGGTCTGCGTGGTAACTTCGGGCTCGAGTACGCGGATCTTCGAGACATCGTCGAGGAAGAGACCGTAATTTTTCAAAGAATCCGCCATACCCACTGTAACTTTTTCTAAAGGGCATTGTTTGCTCACAATGCTCACCCGTTGCTAGGCCTGTCTTTATTTCAAAACAAAAGCGTCGATAGGGCGATAGGGAAGACGATCATGGGCGCGCGAAAAAACGTCTGGGGAGGGTCGGATAACATGATAATTGAATGGCGTTTATAAAAAACAATCCGTCTCTTGAATTGGAATTCTGATAGATTAGCGGTACATATTACATTGTTATTTTTCGAACCAAGTTGAATGACCCCCATATAAAAAAAGGCAAAACCATCATCGACTTAATATAAGTTCTTAAACATACGCTAAAGTGATTAACATACAATTCATATACATACTTTTTTATAACTATTTATTGCCCCTCAACTTTTAAGTACTCGTCGTATTCCTTAGAACTGAATAAGACGAAATATGAGCGCTTTTATATATATATTTAACCAAAATCAAAACAGCAACATATTTTTTATTTCTAACTCGAAGACATAAGTTTTTACAGTCATACATAATTTATTTCATTATCATATTGTTCAGAGCAATCAGAGCTAGGAGTTCAGGCCTATTCATTGATCTGTGTATTCGTGGAATAAGTAAATATTTTATCATCATTTGAGTAAGGTCGTAATTATACATGTTTTAAATTTCGAAATATAGATATAAATAAAAATTTATTATAAGTTTTATTATCCCGTCTCTTGTCTGTTCGTAATATAGCGCGTTATATACTTATACATATTTACTTACTAAAAATGCAGTTTGAGGCTTGACTAACTTGACTTGAAAAGAAGGCATCTTCTGCAGTAAGGCTCGACTCCGAAGCTCCGAACTTCGACATGAGTAATGAGTGTCTGAATCAGACTTCTAACATAATCTAATTTATCTAATCTACAACTAACAATAGCACGTCAACGAAAGCTATAGTCTCGATAGTTGTTAAACTTACGATTCCGAACGACAAATGGGGAAAAGAAATCGAGCGAGTGTTGAAAAATAACTCGAGATTGAGTGTTTCGTTCTGCGACAATAGGGGCGTGATAACGTGATATATGTATTCAAGTGTATTACATTAATTTTTTCTCGAAGCGAATTCACTTCGTAAGCACCGAATCCAGATACTTGCTCATAGTTTTTTTGGAGTGGAAAATAAATAGAAGCCTGCAGGCATGGAGAGAAAGTCAATAGGAGTATGATCAAGGCGACCTGAGCTGCTGCTACTACAACGAAATCAAGAGTGTGCAACGACTGCAGTCTCTCCCACTGGGTGACACTTTACTGATATACTGCTTCTTCGTAATTGTATCGTTTCGTATATTTACTGGTCCTCTCGTAAATGGATTAAATGTTGAATCTTGAGCTCGAAAAACTCAACTCGTCGACGCCAGCAGCTCCAGCTGCTGCAGCCTCGGCTTTAATCATTGAACCACTCATCATGTCTGGCAACCAGGCTGGAAACAAGTGTCCCTCTGAGTATGTTAAACTCAATATCGGTGGTTCCTTGCATTACACCACCATCAGCACCCTCAGGAAGCATGACACAATGTTACGTGCCATGTTTAGCGGTAGAATGGAAGTGCTCACAGATTCAGAAGGTGAGGAATTGATAATTGTACAACTTGTTATTATGTGTACTTAGTACTCTTTTTTACTTTCATTATTTTGCAACGATGAATGCTTATTGTTTCAGGATGGATACTGATTGATCGCTGTGGAAAACACTTTGGAACTATATTAAATTTCTTGAGGGATGGCACAGTTCCCCTACCAGAAAGCGCAAAAGAAATTGCAGAGCTTCTTGCCGAAGCTAAGTATTATTGTATCGGTGAACTGGCTGAATCCTGTGAACAGGCACTCAAGAGGAAAGAAAAAGAAACTGATCCCATATGCAGGGTACCACTTATAACCTCCCAATCTGAGGAGCAGTTGCTCATAAGCAGTACCACGAAGCCTGTTGTTAAGTTACTTGTGAACCGACACAATAATAAATATTCATATACAAGGTGAGTTTCTCGGCATATTATTCAATAATAGTGGAAAACTAGCTTATAATAATTTTTTCCTTTTATTTTCAGCACATCTGATGACAATCTTTTGAAAAATATAGAACTCTTTGATAAAATGTCACTCAGATTTAGTGGTAGAGTTTTATTTATCAAAGATGTAATAGGCTCCAGTGAAATTTGTTGCTGGACGTTTTATGGCCATGGACGTAAAGTGGCTGAGGTTTGCTGTCATTCTATAGTGTATACGACTGATAAAAAGCATACAAAGGTAAGCTTAATGTGCATTTTTACTTTAGCGTTATGTTTTGATAATTACAAATTTGCAAACATATCATTTTTACACTACAACATTAAATGACTGCACAAGTGTTTCTTTCGATGAATTTTATCCTGATGACTTTTTTTTACAGGTTGAATTCCCAGAAGCTCGCATTTACGAGGAAACCTTAAACATTTTACTCTATGAGAACCGAAATGGACCAAATCCAGAACTAATGCAGGCGACGTCATCAAAGGGTGCAGTTAGTGGAGCGCCGACTTGTACATCTGATGAGGAGGAAGGTGAGCGCTCTGGTCTCAATCGACTTCGTTCCAACAAGCAAAACACAAACTGACCCATCCTGATGCCCACCTATCCAGTTATACGTGATGTAAGACAATTTCTTAAGGCCCGAGCCAACATTAAGTAGCTCGTATGATGGCTAAAGAAAATAACTGTGACAGTTTATTTAGAGTTTTTAACGAGTATTGTTTTTTTACTTGGTTTTATCAAACCTTGAACCGAATACTTTTGAAAAGTTTTTTGTACAGCAATTTGTTAATGTCTTTGATTTGAACGCTGTTCACAATAATTTATTCAATAGTTTAGCGAAGAAAAGTTATTGTTACAATATTTCAAATAATCAAAAAATATTGTCAATTAGTACATGATGTTCGTTAAACAGACAATGACTAAATATAGCTTTCGTAATGAGTGGGAAATCCCCACCAGGCTGAGCAAAGCGCCTGAGGGTTCTTTGTAATTGTTGTGATTGTTTGATGTACACGTATTTTAATCATATTTTTCCTAACAGGGACATAGTAAGTGAACGACCAAAGTCAAAGAATAACGTCTAAAAATTGTATTATTTTATTTTAGCCTTTTATTTATTTTTAATTAAAAATCCATAGGCTATGAGATGTACACTAAACTATCGACGATTATACTACGAATACAGAACGAAACGTAAACAATGAAGAATCTTCTGTACGAAAAATTTTCATTCAAGTTCGAATTAAATAAACTATATATAAGAACGACGATCTATCTTATTCCAATCAACTTTTTAATCTGTCCATCATGTAGGGCGGACGTAAAGATAGATTTAGGATCCAACGGCCGTGGGCTTGAGTCTTGATTTATGGCTTGTGTTTATGTGTCGAGCTTAGTAAATAGATTTAATACCTTGTGAATTAAATGCATAAATACTAAGTAAAAAGTGTTTTGTATCCATTTCCGTGTAAACTACGACTGTCAACTAATCTTATGTGCCAAAGTTTAAGGAAAATAGAATAAAAACGAGATACAAATGCCATTCTGATTGAATTATGATGGTTTGCTAAATTTTTTTAGGCTATGGAAATAAAAAATATTGCAAGGTACATTAAATATAACTGCTGGAGCTTGATTGACATCAAGTAGATTGTTGTATTTAAAATTGTAATTATTTACATTATGAATTTCATTGCGATTTTTATCAATTCGTTAATCAATCGTATATAACATGCATTTTATTAAAAACAAATCAACAGTGTAAAATTTTAATAATAATAATATATCGTTAACAATAACACAACTTTAGATCAATAATGTGTAAACTTCATTAATATACATATAGTAGTAAACTTCATTTCAACACAGTTTTTCTGTTTGACGATTTCAATAATCTTACTTTCAAAATTCTCAAATGAATATTGTAGATTATAAAAAGAGTTACTTACTGTTATTTTTGCATCATACGATCGAAGAAAAAGTCAAAGAATTATGGCTTATAATAAAACAGAAAAATTCAATTTGAATTAAAAAACTGTTAATGTGCATTAAGCTCTTTCTAAATTGTTTAGTACCATGGTAAAAAGCGTTTTTATGTTTCGATAATTTAAGTAAAATAGTGAAGTTCATGTCGCTTACACGAATAATATAAATCAACGAATGAGAATGTAAATCGAAAACGTTTGCGATTTCGTAGTTTTGTGGTACGACTTTCATAAATTGAAAATTCAGTTTAAAATGCGTCATTTCTGTATGTTTTAGTAAGCTAAAGATATTTTAAGTCAATTAAAGTGAAATCATAAATTTATATACTTATCGAGCGATTTGGTGTAATCATTTACTCGTATTTAAAAAAAAAAAAAAAAAAAAAAAAAAAAAAAATCAATTGAAATATTGTAGTTCTTTCGCCGATTCTCGATGATATTACTATATAAAAGTGATATACATACTATGTATTATATAGTATACATGCTTATATGCTGCTGCCCCCTCAAGTGTTGATTTGACGTTCGACGTGACGGCTTCGACGCTGATTCACCAGGAAGTACTTATACATACAAAAATATTAGAATGTATTGTTCAAGCAGGTGGCTGTTTTCAACATATTCATTACGAGTGAATGAGCAAGAGAGCAGCCCAAAACCAGACGCACTGTTGTAAAAGTGATTACATTGCATTTGCTTGATGATCAAAGAAGCATTACATCTGTTGAAAATTCATATTTTTTGCGGTTTAAGTGAGTTTACAATGTTTACCTGTATTCAGTTTTTTTGTTTTTTTTTTCACGCGCTTCTTTATTTGGAGCTACTGATAATTGTTTAGCAGTGCCAGTGCCCACAAGTATAACTCTTGAAGCAATAGAATTTAGCTCATTTGCATTTTTTATCAACACAAATTTTGTTGATCGAGTTTATAGCAAATACTAATTTAAGATATTTCTGTGGTGCCGTGAGTTGTCAACATAGTTGTCCATTTACCCGATATACTATTAAACGTCACAATATCGTTATACATGTACAGCTCGGTAGAGTTTTCTTTGGAATCTATATATAATCGTATATATATATATATATTATAGTCTTCCCGAGTTGGCTATTTTCATGAATTAAAGTTTTGATGAATATAGTTTACCTGTATTCAAAGCAAAGTTGTGACATTGGAATTTTCAATTCATTTTTAAATGCAGAAAAATTAAAAATTTGTAAAAATATTGACTAAAGTTTTTTTTTTTTTTTTTTTTTTCAACACAGAACCTTTTAAGTAAATAAAGAATGCACAATTTATTGATTAAAATATTGATTTCAGAGACGAAGATAGAACAGTAGATCAATAGTAGTATTACCATGGGTCTCTCAATAAAAAACATACTCAATTGGCTCTTTGGCAAAAAGGAAGTACGTATAGTGATGCTAGGTCTCCAAGCCGCTGGCAAGACTACAATCCTGTACAAACTGAAAACTGGAGAAATCGTTGATACGTCAGTGCCCACGATTACTTTCAACATCGAGGCTATCGAGTACAAGAATGTATGCTTGCATGTGTGGGACATTAGTGGCCATCTCAGAAATGAATGGCGTCACTTTTACCAAAATCCGGAGGGCCTCATCTTCGTGGTGGATAGCAGCGATCGTGACGGCGTTGAGGAAGCAGCGCTCGAGCTCACCAAGTTGCTGAAAGAGGACGACGAGTTGGGGAACACGGTGCTGCTCGTCTTGGCCAATAAGCAGGATCTACCCGACGCCATGACTATAGCCGAGCTTGCGGAGAAGCTAAGCCTGAACTCGTGGAATGGTCGTCCCTGGTTCATTCAGAGCACCTGTGCCACACAGGGACACGGATTGCACGAGGGTCTTGATTGGCTCAACGAACATATTTCCAAGAAAGACAGGATTAACCCGATCAGAAATTTTATTTCGGCAATCTTTCGGGCCATCAGTGGCTGTCGCGATCTCCTCTGGCCGAGGGTGGCAGCCGGCCCGACGAGAAGCTGATTCATCGTATGGAACAACATCCTCCAAACGTACCTCAGTTTTCGAAGGCATTTCTTTTCATTCGGTGTGAGTCATGCAATTTATTTTTACAACAACATCACGTATTCGTGTGTGATTAAGCTACATGCCGATAAGTACGTTTTTTTGATATTGTTTTATTCGTAGTTTTTAGTATATTAATTATTCAAAATTTCTGTGCATCTTAAAATATGTAATTTCTTGGAATAACTAATTATTATATAAGGCTGCTGATATAGTGGGTCACATTCGCAAATTTGTGCCATGCACGATCCACGGCGTGAGTAATTCGTTCCGCGTCGAACGATTGTGTGCGCCGTGCGGGGTTTTCTGATCGGAAAATCGGTCTTTATTGCGTGTGTGAGTGTGTCCTCGTGAATATTTTTAAAAGAGAATAGAGACACTCCTTTTAAATTTATTTATCAATTTAATATGTATACGTTTGTTATTTAATTTGACAAAATATTACTCAACACAATTGTAAAATAATAAAAATTGTCTTTCTTAATGTACGATACAATTAATTATTATCAAGATGTATCATTTTTCATAAAAAACAGTTTATTTATTTCTTCGAGACATTATTGCTTAGTTTTATTGCTTATGTCTGATATCGTTGCCACTTGCGAAAAAATATTTGGTTCTGCTATTCACTGAAAGGTATACCTCGCCGCATGATTCGAGTGTGCGACGAAAAAGGATACAATTCGAGCTTCTTACTAGAAAACAGTAGATTTTTTAACAAGAGATACTATACACATGTCGAAATTTAAAAAGTTACCACTGACTCCATCATGTATTAACTTTGATTTCGTCTGCATGAAAAGTTGGACAAACTGATTGATTTTCGACTTAAATGCATCTTCCAACATATTTAAGATGGAAATTGGTTTGTCCATGATACTATATACTTCCCCTTTCCATTCCCTTTTGATTTCCCCTCACATCGCACTGCACACAACAAAATAGAGCAGACGACACACGGCTGTGACTGTCCAAGTGATGAGAGTATGAGACGGTTCCTTGCACTTGCGAATTATTTTATTGTTTATAAATGAAGTTATGTGTAGATATGTAAGAACTCAAACCCAGGGTGCAATATAACACT
The DNA here is from genome assembly GCA_030522625.1 of Copidosoma aretas. Classification (NCBI taxonomy): domain Eukaryota; kingdom Metazoa; phylum Arthropoda; class Insecta; order Hymenoptera; family Encyrtidae; genus Copidosoma; species Copidosoma aretas. The sequence continues at coordinate 14,109 of JAPYYV010004306.1, forward strand.
CATTTATCAATAATCGTACCCAGCACGTTGCTATATAGGTAGAAACGTGACACCTACTACGATCAACAAGTATCTACTCTTTTTTTGGAATAAACATGGGTAAAACTAAAGATGGTAGTTCAGAAGAAGAAATCAACATAGGTAAATATTCATACAGAAGATGTTCTTGTACTTTAGTTACTGATGTTTTCATTATTTTTTATATCCTCAGTGGATAACTTTGTGAGTTCATTACCACAAAAAAGACATAAGAAGCACAAACATAAAAAGCATAAAAAGAAGAAAACAACCCACGATGAAGAAAGCTACATTGATGTTTCTGGTGATACAGATTTAAGGAAGACTTTCAAAGTAAGACTGAAAAAAGAGGATGACAGAAGGTACAGTTTTTACCAGCAATGTACTATTGACTTTGAAATTCTTCTTTAACATTGTTTCTTCTCACAGCTTGGACAAAACAAAAGAAAAAGTCTTCAAAATTGCAATTCCAACATTTCCAAGTACAAGTAACAGCCTGTCACCAAAGGCATCAATAAAGAAAAAAGTGATCAAAACAAATAAGAGCAAAGACAGTGGTACAAGTAGTGAAGAAGAAAGGTGGCTCGATGCTATTGAATCTGGTAAATTGGAAGAAGTAAGACAATGTTGAAAAATTAAAATTATTTTGTATGATATTTGTATTTATTTATTATTTATATCATCCAATTTTTAGGTTGACGATGAACTCAAGAAGATCAAGCCTAAAGATCCAAAGTTGATGACTGCCAGACAGAGGGCCATGTTTGAGCGCAAGTCTGACACAGAGCCCAATTCTAGCATGGAACAACAGTTGATGTCTTTACCTACTGGTTACAAAGAAAAAGTCATGACTGCTGAGGCTATTCAAAAAGCTGCTCTAAAATCATTGAAGCGCAAGCAACTTGCTGATGAAAAAAGGGAAAAAGATAAGGTGAGAGAATCAAATTTATTTTCATTCTCCTTTACTTGATCTGTAGCTGCATGGTCCGTGTCTATGATCAATAATTTACAGAAAAAAACCATGGAGAGACTGCTAAAGAAGCAAGAAACAAAATCTTCAAAAGTCGTAACAAAGAGCAAAACCTCAAGTAAACGTCAAGTTCCACTTATAACGTACAGGGTAACATTAGAAGGTAGTTTAATATCCCTGCCAGTTGGAGAGCGATTCCCACTTCAAGCTGCAAAAGCGTAAGATTACAAAATATTATTCATGCATTCGTTGTGAGTTTCATCTTCCATAGCTTATTAGAAAATTCTTTTTTCAGTAAGGATCCACCAAAACCTGTTCTATGTGGTAATCCATCATGTTCTAATCTCAAACGATACTGCTGTGCAAAAACTGGAATACCGTTGTGTAGTTTGGTGTGTATGAAAGAAAATCTGGCTAGGATTGTAGCGTAAATGACAGTAGGTACTCTCCATATTGTACATATGTTCTTTATTTGTAAATAATTATGGGTACGACCCCATATATGGGACTATCTTAATTTATAATGAATAATTATGACAAAATAATTTATTATATTTTATAATTTTTTCGTACGTGAGAAATTATTTTCTCTGGCTTAATACAATGATTATTCAATAAATTCTCAATCTAAAAATTCATTGATGATGCTAATTAATATCAAGTAGTGACTTTGACCAACTTACACACTAGCATAAATGATCTTATAAGCGCTTAATGTGAATTTATCACTTAAAGCAAATTCATTATTTTGACTAAAAAAACCATCTTAGATAAATCATAAATTTTTAATTAATTAAAAATTCTAAACTAATTTGATTGAAAGCGTATTGGTTGAGTTCATTAAGCGAGTTGTTTTGCGGAAGTTTGAAAATTTAAGAATTATTATAAATTTGATTCAACTTGAGCCCTGGCGTATCTTGTTCCATCGTCAAGTGCACGCAAAACCAGATCGACGTGTCCAGATGTGGCGTTCACTCCCATCAATCCGACCCGTACAATTTTCCCTGCCGTGGGCCCCAATCCACCACTTATTTCTACGTTGTATCTGAAAAAAGCGAATAGTTGTTCAAAGTTGTTCATCAGAACAGTCATCCAACAATCATAAATTAGGTACATTAATTCACTTCCTTCCGTATACCATCAGTCAAAAATAAAAAAAATAAATAAAAAAAAACTGATGAGAATCAATCTTAAAAGCCGCTCTATTAATATTTCCAGCGCGTGATGGAAGCGAGTAATTTCTCAACTGACGTCATGAAAATTTTAAGTACGCATACAAATGCGTCGCTTACAGTGCCTACACGATAAAACACAGCTCATACTATACTTTTAAACGAAAGAAAAAAACATCTTCACCCATCGCGCAAAAACAATTTGGCCGCCAAATTTTGGCTTCTGCCGAAAAATAATACGATTCAAGTGCGCCGCGAAAAAAAGTACAATTCAGAGTATAATTTCTTCAATCTTACTTTTTCACGCATTGTGCAAAGCGATATAAAAGTACGAATCTTTGCATGAAAGCTCAACACATGCGTGGCAAGTTACCTAATCTGAAAACGATCTTGAAAACCACAAAATTTCTCTGTTTTTTACATCAAATCAAAGTATGATGAACAGACGGTTAATTGTATTATACAGAAAAAAAAAAAAAAAAAAAAAAAAAAAAAGGCGAAGAACAAAAAAATCAATTTCCAAACAAAAATGGCGGGCCGCAACACGAGGGCCCTCCCGCCCCCCACCACAGGCAAAATGTCCTTGAGAAAAAAAAGAAACGCACCTCTCCATGGCGTGCCGAATGACGACCGCAGCGTCGACCCCCGCGGGCAGGACTATCGCGCTGATGGTGCGCAGCCTGTGCCGGGGCTCGCCGACGAAGAACCCGTAGCCGCGCTTCCTCAGACCCTCGTGGAACTTGTCGGTGACGGCCGAGTGACGCGCCCAGGAGGCCGTCAGTCCCTCCTCGGCGAGCTGCCGCCCCCGCGTTTGTAAAATCAACATTATATAGAGCTCTGGGTGTATATGTTGCGTCGTGTATGTGTATAAGCTGAGGTCGCGCGTGCACGACGACAGTGTAAATACTTACAAGATGGTTCGTCCTATATTTATAAATCAGGGTGGATGTGCATGGGGTTATATATACCTGAGCCAAAGCCTCGCGAAGCCCGTAAACCAGCGTCGCGCTGATCGTGTGGTGGTAGACCCGGGGTCCGTTATCCGGCCCGAAGCAGTTCCAGTAGCGGCCCAGCAGCATCATGTCCCAGTAGTAGACCGGCACCGGTGACTTGCGACCCAGGATCTTGGTCCTGGAACATTTTGGGAAACGTTAAATTGTACAAAACAGTCTTGCGAGCGCGCTAGACGCCGGACTGCATTGTATTCTTTCGTACTGTGTGAAAATCGGCTGGCCGCGCATACCGATCGGCACAGCTGGCGCGGCAACAAGTAAGAGATAAAATGCATATACCGTATAATATAGTCCCAGTCCTGCATAACGAGAGGATATATATATATGTATATACAATGCACCAATATCGGCACAGCTGGCTGCATGTTACATGAAGAAGGAGGAAGGCGAACAGAGGGAGCGAATAAGTGTATACACTTTGTTATAAGTAAATCGGCGTGACTTGGGTATCTAAGTATAATATTATCCAACGTACTTATATACTGCACACGGACTCTCGTGACTCACGCGCGCTGTATACGGACTGCATGTATATAACATAGGTATACATAAGTGAGTAGTTAAGTATAGAGGTAAATTAAACTCTCAAGCTGATGCTGCGGCAAAAGACTTTCCGCGCGCTGTACAACGTACCTGCTTACATACATATATATATATACCCAAGTAGTACGTACTTTATATACACTCTACTTATAAGGGAAGAACAACGAGCGCCCGAATTGATATTCCGCACGACACGAGGAGGGACGCCCCTATATATATTATATATTATGTAGGTACAAGAAGTAGTACTACAAGACAACACACATAGCGCCGGCAGCCCGCGAGACGGGCCTTTGTAATTGGAAATTTGCATGAAGACGTTTCGCCCCTGCAGCTCGTCTGCCTGCCTGTCTGTCTGTCTGTCGGTCGGAGTTTCTCTTTATTCCCGACTTTTTCCTTCGACGCGAAATACCTATACTCTTGTATCTCTGCGTATACTTGTATGCCTCGCGTGCGTAATAAAGTTTCAAAGGACTCGCTCTCGTGTATACCTACTCGTCGTCGCCCTCGTCGTGTCCTTTTGCCTGTCGGTTTCGATGTTCAATTGCCGACACAGGAGCGTGTAAAATAAGTTTCGTTGGAGTGTGAGAAACGTTTTGACAAATTGTACAAACACGCCGACTCGGGAGGAAAAAGTATACAGGTGTGCGATTGGTCACTCACACGAGACGCATTGAGGAGCAGGCCCCAGCTAAATTATTTTTAAATCCGTTTGTGATATTGAAAAAAAAAAAAAAAAATGTATTCTCACATTTCCTCCTCGTGCTTTAAAAACGACACTGCACGTACAATCATCTCGTTTCGGTCATGACGGTTTTTTTTTTCTCTCTCGACCGACATCTAAAATTCAATTGATTCAGCTGTAGTATAATACAGCGCACCAGCGGCGAAGAGGACATTTGCATTCAAAGCCATCATTGCATGCAAGTAAGTATAATGCATCGTTTGACCATAGTCCCTCAAACGTCGGAGGTAGTACATTGCACGCTATGCGTTATAATACGCCTCTATATTCACATACCTACATAATATTATGAGCCATATCAGCTACTTTGGCGCAAAACAAAACGGAAATAATGCACACGGCGTTAATTATTTGCGTACGCGTTCGGGCGCAAGTGTATTACGTATGATGTACTTACTGGGCCAGCGGGCTGAAGCTTATGGGAGTGACGCCGGCAGGTGCGCCAAGGACCTTTTGGCTGCCCGTGTAGACGACGTCCACGCCCCAGGCGTCCATGAAGAACGGCTCCGCGCCCAGAGACGCCACCGTGTCTACGATCAGCAGGCCGCCGTGTCTGTTTTTGCCAAAACATGAAAAAAAAAAAAAAGAAAAAAAAAAAACGGGGCACCATCGCCCCGCCCCCCTCTTTTCCCTCTTTGCTCGGGGGGGGCCGCCGCCGGGCGCCCTGAACCACATCGCCGACTCCCTCCAGGGGCTGCTTGAGGCCGGTGGAGGACTCGGAGTGCACCACGAAGACCGCCGCTGGCCTGTGGCGTCTCACGGCCTCCTCGAGCTCCCCGAGCGTGAAGGCCACGCCCAGTTTGGTCTCCAAAAAGTCGACCTGAGCGGGAGAAAAGCAATGTGTAAACATGGAATGTGCGTCGAAATCGGTATCGCGCATCTATCCCCTCAGACCGCGGCTCTTTCGCCCGTCAAATTTACAACGCACGTTTGGATGTAGGCGCGCATATAGATATGCGTACAGTGCATATGGAGAGAGAGCAAGTGCGTCTAAATGTTTATTTGCACAACAGAGAGAGTCATGCACAAATACACATCCAAACTAAATGCATACATAATACGTATGTGTCATAAATAAATGGTGGGTATATAATAAGTGTCCATATAATATAATGTAATATAATATAATACATATATACGTACGTGAATGCCAAGCCGATGGGCCATATCCGCCGCGCGCTCGCCCCACAAGCCAGCCTTGACAATGAGAATCCTCTCGTCGCGCTCCAGGACGTTCCCTATGGCCGCTTCCAAGCCCGCGTGACCGGAAGCGCTGACGACCAGGGTCAGGGCGTTCGACGTCTGGAAGGCGTAGCGCAGACCGGCCTTTATTTCGTCCATCAGCTGGAAAAGGCAGGTCGTATATTATATACGTGCATATTTTACTGACATAAAAAGTGTAAACGCAAAGGCACGCGCTTGGTATTTACTATCCGAGAGTACAGGTATAATGTACATACAACCCTTTGACTCCGTGTATATAGTATAGGTATATACCTTGCACCTGTACCGGACTGGTTCACTGGTATATGTGTGTGAATCCGCGCGTGACCATCGTTACGGGAGTGTTATGTTATCACAGAGGAGGGGGAAAATATAATTTGTCACGTCTTGGGACTATCTCGCAGTCAGAGCGCCCCGTGATAAACGGAGGCGGTTTCAAATTCACGGAGGCGAAAACAGCAGGTACTTTCAATTCGACGATCGACAAAGTCACCGGGATTTTTTCAGCGACCGAACGGAAAAGCGCCGTTGTGTAAAACACCGTCTAACGGACCGGCAGAGAAGGAATGCGGGATATGATAGGGAGCCGTGTGCGGTGTAGGTCAAGCGCGACTTTGGAAGCGTATTGCATGTGCTCCATTCGGCGAGAGAAAAAGAAAGGGCACGAAACGGCACTATGGGACTCTCGCGCTTGTAATAAATATATATCGTATTGGTGCGCGTATAATGCCACGGGAAAAGAAAATCGGTGTATGTACGCAAACCATGGGGTGTACGATATATTACGAGAGCAGGAGAGAAGAAGGACACGGGAGAAAGAAACGAGGAGGGGCAAAAAAGCTCGTCGAGCACGCGCGCGCTCATTGTACATGATATGTGCGACTAATACGTTGCAGGAATGGCTGTATGTATTATACACGTATGCGCCCGTACAATATTATATATTATGTATACCTGAAAGATCTCGGGATGCATGTGACCCAGAACTTGCTGGTGGAGCGCCCGCAGCACCCGCTGGGAACAATTGCTCGGCCCCGGGCCCGTTAATATCCTCTGCGGCAGCTGGAGCGGCTTTAGCAGCTCTTTGGCCGGCTCCTGCACCACCAGATGCACCGCGCTGCTACTCCTCTTCGACATTGTTGCTGATGCTCCGATACGCCGGCCGCTACTTGCGGGACCGTTGTTGTTGTTGTTGTTGTTTGCCTTCGGTTGCTTGGGCGATCTGTCGAATCGGTAGATGAGGTAGATTTAGCATAATGATGTGAGTGTATACGTATACAGTTGTTGTAACTAACGTTGCTCTGGCTTGGGTATTATTATTGGTCACTGTTGTATAGTCAGTCAGTCTATCGAGCGAACTCAAAGTACACGATAAAATGGTGATATTTTTATTTTGAAACAACGGAACTGCGGTTCATCCAAACTTGGGTATACTGTCGGAGATAATTACCTCGTATACTTTTGATTAGAACTCGTCGAGGCGTGAGTGTTTCACTCGACGCAGGAAATATCGGGAGTTGAGTAAAGAACTTTTACCGAAACTTTTGGATTAATCAAACGTTTGGTGCGGGTCTTTGCGCGAAAATTACAAGTAGCAGCAGCAGCTCGGATGACTGCATCCGTATGACTGAACGGAAATTTCGATCCGTCCTCATTAATTATATGTATGCCGAACGAAAGATAGCTCTCTCTGTCGGCGAAGCGATAGAGCTTAATCATCTGGTAAATAAAGTACAAATAGTGACGCACATAATATACTGCGCTATCTCTCGTTTTCTCAATGTTATCGTGATAACGAACTATATTCGCGAATAACTTGATTTCGATGATATATATTACGCGGAAAAGAATTTGCGATGTGAATCACGGGGAATTGATCGAAAACACGTACAACAATGAAAAAGTACAAGGATAACTTTTTGGAATAATGAGACTTGTTGAGCTGAACAATGATAATATGGTATCCGGGACCAAAGGGGCCATGCGATTACAGCTTGTACTTGAGATTAACGAATTTTTTTCAAATTTACGGAATCAGCCGATTTTTGAGTAATCGTCGTTTGTAACCATTGATATGAACATTTACTCGTTTTTCGACAACTCGACAATCTCATTTGAAGGTCCCGTTGGCGCAATCCGTCATTAAGTATTTTCATGTTTTTCTTTCCTGCCTTGAAAAAACAACAATAATCGGTTAGTGTAGTTGATCGTACAGCTTTGTTTAGACAAGATTATATGTATACATATGTATGGAAAATTTGAGATCAACTTGTACCAAGCTTTCAAATGAGTTAGTTGTTTTGATTTGAAAAGTAATATGCAGTCAAGAGCGATAAGTTGAATTTTCGCCGATTTATTCGATTGTAACGCATATTCAAGAAATTTAGTAGCAATGACCTACAAATGATTTTTGACGCAACAAATCTTATCTGCAAGCTCGACTTTTTGCGTACTTTACATTATGTATATGTATTTTCTCAATGTAGGATTAGTCACTGTTGGAAAAAGCCACAATGAAAAAAAATCAATTTAATAATTGTTAAATGTTCCTAAAAAAGTCGTTCTTTTCCTAATTCATTCTGTATAATGTGGTGAACAAAATTATAGGAGTTTTCATGATTCAAAACTTTATCATAAATAATTTATCAAATCATAATGTAATTGACGATTCTTTGTGAAATTTTCCGTACCACACACGCATTTTATGCACATTTTATACACATCTTCAACATCTCTCTCCTTCCAACCAAGACAAGATGTTATGTGAAATAAATGGATGCAAATGGAATGTTTCAAGTAATGCAAGTGTGTACACGAATATGTGTAGTATACATGACAAATGTACATTTTTCATTTTTACCATATTTTTGCGAGAAACTTTATCATATACTATACGATCAGAATGCGTTGTACTCGGCGTTGTATGCACGATTCCGTATAATATGCTTATATGCATGAAAAACACCGAATCAATGTACACCCGTCAATCAATCAATCAATCAATCAATCAATCATTCAGTAATATCAAGCGCGTGCATCGCACCAATACATAATTTATCCAGACCTGCAAACGGCCTCTGCATTAAATTTCAAAAATTCCACCGATTCGCACACACGCGCGCACACATTATATTTTCACAGCGGAATTATTTCCGAACTCGCTGTGTGTATTTACTGTTCGCGCGCTCTGTTATTTTCACGCGCAGAGCGTAATCTCTGCAATCACCCGATGCATCCCGCGCTACTCTATATATGGACTTGAATACAACGAGCGCCGAGTCGAAATGGAAAAACTTTTTCGCGCGATGTACGTATACGTTTACTTACTTACGCGCGTTCCGAGACCGGAGCAACTCTTATCCATCGACCTGCTCCGTGCGACATCGAACTCCATCCTATACACGCACATATATTTACACGCATACTTATACCGATCGCTCGCCCGGCCGGGCAAACGCACGACCGCGCGCCCGGAAACGCGCAAACATATTTATCAGAGCGCCGGCACTAAAGTACATCCGCCGCGCACGGGAAGAGAAAAATCTCGCGATCGAAAAGAGCGCCGGGCCGGCGCGGAAAAAGCCCGGCCCCCCCCCCCTCGGCCTGTATAAATCACCGGTGCCGGCGCGCGGCGTCCGTATACGTATATACACGTGTAGTGGGAGTGCAGGGAGAGAGAGAGCCCCCCTCTTTTTCACTCTGCAGCTCTCCCGGGCAGCAGCCGAAAATCGAATTTTCCGGCTAACGTGTATCAAGTGTACATAGAGAGAGAGAGAGAGAGAGAGAGAGAGAGCCCCGCCGGCGGCGCCCGCTATATAAGTACACATATTTTATGGAGTGGTTTACCGCGCGGTAACTCGATGGTCGGATGGGCGATGGGAGCTGCGAAACGAATTCCAGGCGATTAACGATCATCGGAGTCTGAGGAGACCCGCGAAAATCACCGATCAATCGTTCCGGCAGATTTGTCGCGAAAGGCTCTTTAGCCTCGGCCGTATACGCGCCCTGCGTCGCACGCGTGAAGCGATATTACAGGTATAAGTATACATATAGAACTCTCTCCTTCCACCTCTCGTGTGTATAGAGGTATCGGGAACGACCACCTGTTGTCGAACGCCATACTGTATTGAACCGTACGCTGTTGTTTGGTATCTCCTCTCTGTAATATGTGTATATAGCCGTGCAGCTTCCCATTTCGAAAATCTCGCCGATCTCAGCATGACGCGCTCGTGAGGTATACAAATACAGCTGCAGTTTCTCCCAGCTCTTCTGCAGTACACAAACACAACCAGCGCAAGTGAGTAGACGGTGTTAAAATTATTTAAAACGAAATAGATCTTCCCTATAATATATATAATATGTATGTGTGTATGCTATCCTCGCGCGGAAGGGCATTCGAGGCTCTTGTTGTACTATATTATGAGCTATAGGAGGGCTCTGCTCTTGGCTCCCCGCGGCGGATCGATGCTGGAGGCTTGAATCTTTTCGTTTTTTTTTTTTTTTTTTTTTTTTTTTTTTTTTTTTTTTTTTTTTTTTTTCCCTCTTCTTTTCCCTTGTCCGTTTTTTTTTTTCCCGTCCCGGCGAGCTTGCCCGGGGCCGGTTTTGCTTTTTTTTTTTTTTTTATTGTGGCACGCGTAAGTGTATGCGATGATGTGCGAGTTCTCTCGTGCAATGAGGCTGCGGTGGACGTTGCTTTTCGCTTATTCTTTCTTTTTATCATTTTTGCTCGCAGCGATGCGGCCGCGAATTGTCGTGTATCGATTAAGTTGAATAAGCGAACTGTACGAATATAATATATGACGTGTGTATGCATACTCGTACATTCGAATGTAGTACGGGACACGGTTTGTCGGTACAAACGTTTCGACCGCTCGATCTCAATAATGTCGTGACACATGCCTGTATGGATTTCTTCGCTCATAATGGCTCGGATTTCATCTGACAAGCTGCATGCGTATAAATGCGGGTGAAAAAATTCGAGTCGTTATTAAATTTGTACACCGTATATTCGTATAGGTTCACTGTAAAAAACTGTGCGAAAAACTTCATGTATTAATTCTGAATATGAGGTAAACCTATATATAGAGAGAAATTTAAGAAACTGTAAATTTCAGAACTTTTTTTGTAAATTCCATAAAATTTCTGAAGGTGGAGGTACTTTGTACAATTTTTCACGGACATTAACGTCATTAATCCAATCGATCTATATTATCATCAACTATTTCAATCAGCTCTTTCGAACAGAGCGATTTTTACAGTTAAAAAGCTTGTGCGAAACGTAAAACATCATATCATAATGGATTCGGTTGATTTTGAAACGTGTTTGTAAACGTGTTACTGCAGTAAAGCGCATGAATACACACTATGTACAACTGGAAGAAAAATTCGTTCACCGTCCCCAACAATCGAATATTTCCACGACAGCAATAATGCAATAATATCCACGCTGCCCAAAGTATCCGAGCAATATTAGCCGGTCCGTACGCTATCGACCCTTAATTCTCGGATCGTCGAATCCCCCGTATACACCGCGCGCAGGTGCGTGTATATACACATAAACGTACAATAAACGGGGCCCATAAATCAACCGGCCCTATGAATTTTCCAGCAGCAGCAGCAGCAGCAGCAGCAGCAGCAGCCGCGCACTTTATTTTCCCCGAAAACGGCCCGTTATACCTTTCCCCGCCAGCGCCTTGGCAACGGCCCCGCGCGCACTACTTTCCCCTGCTCCGCGTGCACGGTGATTTACAAGACGCGCACTTTGCCGCGGCCTCCGCGCGGAACAAGATCGATTTCGCGGCCTTAAAAGTCTTGTCGGCGTCGAGGAACGAGCCCGATAAGTCCTCGGACGCTGTATGTACATTAGTGCCCAGCGCGCGAAGGGGGTATATTATATGCGCGTGACTATTTTCGAAACACGCACTGCTGCCGCACGAGGGGGAGGAGGGGGGACGCCAATGCATATGATGCAGATTGAGGGAGAGTGGCAGACTCCGACGCTCGAAATAGGTGGTGGTACATCCGAAAATTTTACGACACGCCGGCTAAACTGCGCGTGTAATGTATACGAAGTAAAATAGCGGGGCGCGCGCGCGCGCGCGAGTTATTCGCGTATTCTTGCGGCGGGCGGATGCGCCGAGTTTTGAAAAATGGCGCGCGCGCCTCGTATAGAGCTCGTTCTTTTTTCTTTCCGCGCTCTTATTCGCGTCGCTCTGAGAATCGTGCCGCTGTTTTTCGCAACCGTTCGTGCACCGGATCCTCGTCCGTTTGACGGAAAGTCTCTCGAGCGCGATAACGCGTGGCCCACTATACTGCTGTGGAGGGAGCGAAGATTAATTTTCGCAACTGGCTCGTTTCGAATATAAAACGGGGTGTTACTCTCGCCAGTGGATCGATCGCAGAGATACTTTTGTACAAATTTATGCGTATGATGATATGCACTGGGAATGTAATACCGCGAGTACATGAAGCGCAGCGTGTATTGCGGTCACGCGGGATGAAAATTAAAAAGCTCCTCGAAACGACGAGGGAACAATAACGAAAATGCCCTCGAAAAGTTGCGCGCGCGATCGCGATGAAGTTTTAATTGCGCCGCTGAAGCTCGGTGCAAGGCGTTCGTTGAGCATAATATATACAATACATGTATAGCAGTGGATCAAGCTGCAGGTATATAATATATAGATGTAGGTACCAGCGATCTGAAACAACGCACCAAACCGTATGCTAAAGCATTATATATAGATATACTTTGGTATTACGGTTAGTGCGGCATTTGAGATCGCTGGTATAGGTACTTCGAATTCGAAAAAGGGAGGGAAAAAAAAAAAATCGCAATACAATAATGAGCAAAAAGTGCACGCAGCGAGCTCGTTATTCATGCTTTCGAGGGGGATGATGAGCATGTATTTTGCACATTATGCACTTTGCGAACACTACTTGTCGAGCCAATTAATTAATTAATCGCGACGTTGATATTTACAACATTCCAATTATGTGTATACTTACAAGTAGGTACGCGTAAAATGAAATATACGTGAAGAGTAAAACTCATCAGTCAGCAGCCAGCCACTCGAGCCACTTGATACGGGTATGTGTATATACAGTTTGGAATCTGCTCGAAAACTTTATATTGCGCACACCTATAAGCAGCATACTAACATATTATAGTATCGGCATCGCCTTACAGCCCGATCTCACGCTCGCTTGCAGTATACAATATTGTAAGTACGTGTATACGCTTCAAATCACACACACACACTGATGCCTGCAGCGTCATCGCTCATTAGCCTTCCGATGATACTCCCTCACACCGACGCACAATGGAAAAAAGAAAAGAAAAAGGACGATCCCAAATCGCTCCGTTTCGTTTTTGCTGCACCAGCTATATTATGGACGTCGGGGACAAAGAGGAGGAGAAGCCGTGCACTCTGTTCAAAGACGAGTGTATAATATATAATACGGGGAGAGAAAAAAAAAAAAAAAAAA
>JAPYYV010004307.1:0-26205 GCA_030522625.1 Copidosoma aretas
GTGAAAATCCACTCGGTTCTTATTGCGAGTTTCAATGTGTTTATACAACTAATTTTTACCTAAATTTCTACATGGATTTCCACATGGATTTCCACATGGGAATCCATCAAATTCCATGTGGAATCCATCCCAATCTACATGGATTTCCATGTGGATTCCACATGGAAATCCATGTAGAAATCCATGTACTCATTTTCAAGTGGGAAGTGTTTGATTAACGTACCTTCTTCCGTTCGTACACTCACCGGTCGTTCTACTGCAGCGCCATTACGCTCAAATCGCTCGCTCCAGTAGTTTGCATTTGCTACAGCTGGTTGAGATAAGGTTCAAGAACATTGTCCCTTGCAATTTCAAGTTCTACCTTGATTCATCACGATCGCGAGACTCAAGCTTTCCTTATTTTATTACTTTTTTGTTTTTCAATCTAACGTACGAGAATTTAAGTATCTTATTTTCTTAAGCACTATTAAGGTGCTTTATTTTGTTAAACCTGTTTGTTTTAATTAAAAATAATAAATTGATATACTTGATGTTAAGGATTGTGCAGTGTTAAGTATATTTCTTAACGTGCGTGTCTGTCAATCTTAAGTTCTACATATCCTTAAAAACCCGGTCCGGCACCTTCTCTTGAAGTACAGTCCACGCTAGCTCGAGTCGATCCGTTACAAGCGTGTATTAACAAGAATTATGAAAATGTACTTATACTAGGACATAGGCTACTTAAACAATATGGTGCTTATAGTTACGCAAGAATTGAAAGTGACTCACTTTAATTTTGTAACATTTGGCATGTCCAACTACGAGTACAAACTCAGTAAGATTTAAATACAACTACTAAGACAACAATTGTAAATGAAGAGCATGGTTGTTTGAAAAGAATGTACGTTTTGTCATCCGATTTCTAAAACACTTTTATTCTTAATATCATCAAGAAAAGTTATAATTAAAAGTTTTCAATTTCAAGCATATGCTTCGAGTGTCTTGTACGTTTTTATTTTGAATTTTCGTCTGTGTATATCCTCAAACTATAAGTATAATACACGTGCGTAGCACGCGCTATAAAATTCTAGTTTATGTAAAACGAGAAGATAGAAATGAGCTTTTACATCCAAGTGGAATAAAGAGATGCAAAAAAGTAGTATCACCTTATTTTTATGGTATTTTAATCGTATATTATGTGCAGCGTACAAGAAAAAATAAAAGTTTCTCAGATAAATACAATTTACAATTCAAATATGTAAAAATACTGAAATTTTTCCAAACTCTGTAAACACATTAGTTTCTATTTAGCCGTTTAAACAATTATTTAATATAACCATTCTAGATGTTGTATAGACATACGACCCCAGATCAAAAAGAAAAGCGCGGGAAATCAGAAAAGACAGAGATACAATTTTTTTTTCACTCTGCTCATTTAAGGGGATCCAAAAAGTGCGCCTTTACCATGGAGGGATCTACCGTACCGACTGATACGGACTATATACAGTTGTTCATTATTTTGAAATGTAAACTTCCAACTTCGTATTTCGGCTGATTATGCTTATGCGTAGTGCAAGCAATCATTGATTTTAGAGGCCCTGCTGGCCACATTCAAGTTGGCGTGTACGCGTATACAAAGTATACATATATATGCTTGTTATGTATACATACTAAACAAACTATATGTTTACTCTGTATACGCGTAAACGCCATCTTAAATGTGACCGGTAGTTCCTCTACGGGCCAAAGCTTGTCTGCGATACAACCTCATACTGGGAGCTTGAGCTAGTTTATCATAGCTTTTACTGTTGCTAAAATAAATAAATACATTTTATTGTTTCTTTAAATTATCTTCCAAAGTAGCTCAGGCCCCCAGTATTGATGTTATCATTCAGATGGTAACACCTAGTGGAACAACATTTTCACGGAAACTAATGCACAAGCGACATTGACGTTATTTTTAAAAACAATAAACAGCGGACATTTTGGACGTCTTTTGAACGTGTTCAAAACTTTTTTTCTAGTATTCCAAAAATGTTTTATGGTTTAATTTTTAACGTTTTTGAAACGTTTTAAATGTTTCATGCTGTTCGGGCAGGTATTCATATATGTGTGTTTTCATATATGCCTGCTAGAGAAGTAGAGGTAGGGACACTAGAGAGTTTACTGTGGAGTGCAAACGTAAACACTACCTATTGCTATAGTAGTGCTAGTATATATTGCGTTCATAGTATTGCTGTGATCTGTCTTTCATGAAATTTGCGGTTATAGAATTATAGAAAAATCTTGTTACCTAGTTATTATTGAGAAGCAAAGTCTTTTCAATTTTGAAATAATCCATTCACACGAACATAGCTGTACTGCTGTAATTGATGAAACCTCAAAGGCCTTATTACTGCCCATTCACTTATCTGCTGGAAGAGATAAAATTAACTGCGAGCAGTGTTTTGTGAATCTATATAGTTTGATAGTGCACAAATGTCATGATTCAAAATTTTATGAAAACTAAAAATATTTCTTAGATTAGAGAACTTTATTTTTAGGCTGTGCATGTATGATAATAATTTTTGACGTACAATTTTCACACTATCCAGCCACCTTGTTAAAATAACCAAAGCTTCATACTTACAGGCTGATAACGCAGAGGCTAATATTGACAATCCATTATTTAAGTGATGCTATTTGTTACCCGAAAATAGGTGTCGACAGAAACATTGGGATAAGAGAAGCTTTTATCTTGTGCAAGTTTTCTATAGATAGGCACAGATACGTTCAAAAATAAATGTTCGTTGAATAAAGACTTAGAATTTTTCAATTTATTCTGTTTACAATACATAAAAGAGCAATAAGAATTAATAAAAATTTAGGAAATGATTTATCTGTGATAGTGAATTATTGCTCTCCGTTTATTAATAGGTATGAAAAATGCTGGTAAATACTCATCATCGGTAATTATGAAGCAGTGTACAATTAATTGATACCAGGCATACGATATATTACATTTTTTTCAGTTAAAATTTTTAAAGGCACTTAAATGTTGCATATCTTTAATAATTTTTTCATAAGTAATGCTTTAAATAATCTAATAATCAATTTAAAAATAGCCTTAAAAGTGCAGCAGGACGCTACTGAAATCAAGTTTTTCAGCAGGCATGTAGGCAATTCCAATGTTTTTTCCACAGACTTGCTGTATCAGCGTGGAATTTAATTATCGAATATTTTCGGCAGTAGGGGTAGTATCCTCCATGTCGTTGACAAGGGCGTCTCCTTCCTGCAACCTCCCTCGAGCATCCCTTATACATGATTAACAGATTCATTTACGCTCAAAACAAGCCACCCTTGAAGCCAAACATGATCGAACTGATCGAGTCCAGTGTCGGCTGCGTGACGAAACTCGTCGTAATCAGCCCCGTGCCCGAGATCAGCCTCATGTGACCGAGATCAAGCCTTGTCCTAGGGCTGTCGAGCCAATGCTTTTTCGCTGCTTTGTGTTCCATGTAATCTTTGGTAATATCGACTTGCATTTCATCCCTGCTATTTGCGAAGCTGGTGTTGAGGCATGAGTCATTATTCTCTCACGGTGGTAGTACTCTACTAGTAGAGTTTCCCCGGCATCAACAACTGCTAAATACCCATTTCCTCCACGACTCGTGGACTTTCATCGACCTCCGATCTCTTCTCCAGAGTCTTGCCAAGACCACGCCAGGACTTGCACTCCAGCAGTAATTTCTACGGTGCCTTTTGAAATACATCGTGCTTAAAGATCCGTTTTAAAAGCGTTAAGAAGCGTGTTGCCACTGATAAGCAGATTGTGTTACATTACCATCGAAAACGTGTTGGCCTGTGCATGATTTTGGGCCCGGCTTCGAACTTAAAAGGGACTGATGTCGGGGCTGTCGCAGGGTCTCCCGGTTACTGTACAGTTATGTACGGTCAGCGTTTCGGCGCACGAGGACTTGATCATAACGGGAACATCTTCGAGAAGATTAAAGTGGAGTTGTGCGAGTTGTGGGTGCGTAGGATATGATGTCTGAGTACGATTTGTTGTTGGCCTGGCTGGTCATGCAGCTTAAGACGATATGAAATAGATTCCTTCAGTTCGCGTATTCCTCGTTCTCATGTATGTCGATGAGGTCTACGGTCAGCAGGCCCAGCTCCTTGAGCTCCTCGCTATCATGAGTTCTCGATAAGTAGGTGATAAAAATTTGTATAAAGCATAAGTGATTTTCTACAATTATTAAAATAGCAGTTTGTAATTGGTCTAATCGTTCTATATGTTTTTAGATGCACATTGGTTCTATATTTTTTCGTATAATCTATCTAAATAAAGTTGACGTACTTCCATGATCTAGACTATCCACGCAAATTATTTACCGTGTAAATTTTTCTGAAAAAAAAATGTAGTTTTCAAATTTATGTAGAACATTCTATGAAATGCCTATACCGCCTTCAAAAAACTGTGCATTTAAAGTTGAGCAAGGTTTGCAAGTTGGTCTATATCTTTTCAACTCGAAGAAGATTGTTGTTATGAGTATTATTATGGTAAAATAAAACTTGAAGCTCCACTCATATGCACACAAATGATGTATGTTTCTATCATAACAATGGTATTATTTAAGTAGTAATACTTCTCAGTAAGTAAGACTATGCTTTTATTGATTAATTTATTTATTTATTTATTATAATACAGCTGTGGTGAAGTTTTGGATCAGAACGTAAAAATCATTAAAGAAATAGCTGTGCACCATCAAAGACCTGATTAATACAAACAGTAAGTGCAATATTTACTGTATTATACGTACACAAATGAACCTGGGCCAACTGTTCATCCTAAAAAATAGATCCTTCATACATCCCCACGAAGTCATGCAATCATTTCATCCTCGAACTGGACAATCTTCATGGGCAGTTAAAGACGAGCCAACATTTACGCCATCAGACAATTTTTTTAAAAGCTGTTTCAGTAGTCAGACTGCCAGAAGCTCTGATTTCAGGGCATACATGACAACCTTTCAAGGGTCCTGTACTCAAACTTACGGTTTACAACAAGCAGCTTCGTAATGTTATGATGAGAACTCACGGTCGCAGCGTTTTTAATCCTGTGCATATAATCTAAATCTGCTCATTCATTTTACATGTCATCAATCCCCATACATATGACTTGTTGGTGATTATTTAACTTGAAGAATAAGCTGGACAGTAAGATGCAAATAACTACACTTCGTAAAATCCACTCCCTCTACCAAGTCATTAACGTCTTGAACACTTAACGATGTTGTGCGTATAACTCTGTACATCTCTTGGAGTAGTAGATATGCGAGGTCGAAGTTAATTTGAAGGGAAGAAGTTGTATCCAGGTCTTTGATATTATATTTCTATTGGGTAATAGGTAATGATTTTTAGGATTTATTAGCTAACCGTACATTACTATTGCGAGGTACTCATTCAATCTGCATCTTACAATTTTTATCGTTGTCTCTGCATCTATTACTGTTTGTACGACTCACCTTCAGGCCACTTAGCACAACCCCTAGTATCATTATTCTTCTATTCCTAATTAAGAAATTTACTTGATTTAAAGCATTGCCAACAGCTTTTAACGTGCTTTGCATTTCGGGTTTTGATATTTCCAGAAGAAAATTTTTGTCCTCTGCTGACACTGGCTCCAGTTACTAAAATAAAGGAAACTATTATTAGTGCCGCGAGACATACGTAACCGATAGTATATTCCGTGACAATCAATCATACTGACTAAAGAGTACCTTTTTGAAGACATCTGGAGAAGGCTGGACCAACAGGCAGTTTGGTATCAGTTGATCGCTTTATTTGAGAGTATACTTCTTCTATAAATTTAAATTAGTAATCATTAGAAAATATACGACATTTATTGGCCTGTATTGCTTTACTAGTTTGAAGAATGATCAAATATTAATTAATATTTAAAATAGAACGGGCTTCTCGTTACCGTTGTTATTTTGTTTTCCTCAACAAGATTTAACATACATACGTAAACAGAAATTTTTACATTACACTGTGAATGAATTAGAATACTACACTTTTAGTACAGAAAAAACAACAAATCGGGAGAATTGGCATAGAAATTGATGACAAAAGAGTTGTCAACACCAGCACATATACTTCTTACCAGAGTAAGGTGTACTACTTATTTTTTCCAAGCAAAAACTATTTAGTGCGTACCATGGGAAGAATGTAAGGCATTTCCTACTGGGGAAGAGAACACTTGAAAAAAATTATTGTAAATGTTAGCTAAAATAACACACATGTACATTTACTTACGCGCGATGAGGTGTGTTGTAACATTTTCGTCGCATTTTCATATACTTTCAGTTTTGAGTTAATACCCTATTGACACTGAATAAATTCTTACAATTAAATTTAAAAAGTTTAAACGTGCATCTCTGCTTTGCTAACATAAAAAAAAGCATTATTTCAAACTTTATAACGCATGTTGTGTAAAATGACCGCTAATTCTACGTTGAATCAGCATTGATTTGAAATGGAATCAACGCGGAATCAATGATGTAATTTGAGACCAAATTCAGCGTTAATTCAGCATTAATACTTTTGATAGAGTACATAGTACGTAAAGTAACAGACAAAATTCGAGCCTTGACACTGTTTTCATTACTTTGCTGGAACGGAAATTCACCCTGACTACGTCATTCATGGTTTGTTTAAGGTGCTTTGCCCGAAAAATCAATTTTTATATTTTTGCTTACAAATTTTTTTGTAGGTAGATTATACATTAATACACGTTTTTGGTAAATTTGAAAGAGATCGTACGTTTAGTTTTCGTAAAAAACAATTTCAAAGTTCGTTAAAATCGTATGACCGTCCTTGTCGAACAACTGGAGTCTTACGGAACAGCTCTTTAGTTTCCGCTCTGTTTTGGAGATTATGCGAAGGAAAATTTATACGCCATCAAATAAAAACTTACATCTTATTCTTAAAAGTTTAAGAATTCTTTTGATAAGTTGTAGAAAAAAGTCGTACGCTTACTTTTCAAGTAATTTCAGTTATAAAACGAAAAACGACGAAAAATAAAGGTTACATTTGCTTTCGACACACACGCGTGCTCATTTGGCTCTATCAGTGAGTAACGTTTAAGAAAATATCGCTAGATGGCGTGCCTCTCGAGGGTAAAGCACCTATGATACTTTTCATGTTTTTCTATATCAGATATGGTAGTGGTGGTACTGCATATATTTTTCAACATGAGCCAATGGTACCTTACAGGCAAGATTTAATAATCTTCGAATATTCTCAGAGAGCATAAAATGTGTCCATTTTCTTTCACATAATGTCGAAACATGGAGATTTAACGTTGGTGCATGGTACAGTACATATAATTTAAACAAATAATCATCTGTCATTACAGCTCAATTTTACTAGTTTGACTTCGCTCAATTTTTACTTTGCTACTTAAGTACAGTTACTGGGTTCATAACCTAGTTGTAGGTTGTAGGAGTGTAGCTATTATGCATAAAAAACTTCTACGTCTTTTTAATCGTAGTATCATGAAAAATTACTTATTAATGTATCAAGCCTTAGACCAACAAGTAAAAAATTTTCGAGAGTGTAACTGTTATCCGTAAACAAAATTTAGGTCTTTTTCATCTTATGATATGTACAATTTTATCTAAGTTTTGTAAACCTCAGATCGACAAGTATAAAACTTATCTAAGTACAGTAGTAGTAGTGTAACTCTAATCAATAAACATATTCTGGTCTTCTTCTTTTGGGGCCGCAAAAATTTTTTTTGGAATTTTCTGAGCCTCAGACTAACAAGTAAAAAGTTATCGATTTAGAGTATTAGGAGTGTAGCTGTTATCGATGAAAAAAATTCAGATTTTTTTCTTTCTTGTGCTGTAAAAAACTATTTTTGAATGTTCTTAGCCTCAAACTAACAAGTAAAAAATTATTTGTGTACAGTAGTAGTGTAGCTGTTATGCATCACCAAATTCCTGGTTTTTGTTTTTTTAGTGCCATTAAAAATTATTTTTCCTACCTCGGGTCTTTTTGGAACCCTGGTACACCCGTACACCCTCCGTAGAAAAAATAGCATTCGTAACTCGATCGTTAAGGCTTCTTTAAATTACTAACCTCGTTACGTCCTTTGCCTACGGCTCGTGCCGTAAACCTCTTGGTTCGCAAATTAAAGCCTTTCCAATCTCGTATGAAAACTACTATATGTATGTTCTGGGTCTTATACTGACAAATAAAAAATTATAAAAATAATGTAGCGAAAGTGTAACTTCTATCCGGAAAAAAACTTGGCATTCTCTCGATCATTTAGTGCTGTAAAAAATGATTTCCAATTTTTCAGAGCCTCTGATTTACAAGTAAAAAATTATCCAAGTAGAGTAGTAGCAGTGCAACCTTTATCCATAAGGGTGTTAGGAAAACATAATATGTATTCTCAATTTTTAGTCGTTATCAAAAATCATCAGCTTTTAATACATATATTCTCGTAATTTTTTTGTTTTGTTTGAACGTTGAAACTCTAATTAATATTTTTATTCTTTGTCAAATCATATTTTTGATTGAGCTTCTAGGTCATCGTTTAGTTTTTTTTCCGTTAGTGCAGATTCTTCCGTACTCCAAAACTAATTTACTAAAGTAGTAGAACTCAAAAAACCTGAAAACTTAGTCTTGAACCTTACTTCAGAGTTGCAGTTTCTTTTTCCAACGAGAATCCACAAGGAATATCTGAGTGCTCCGACCAGGGATCGAACTTGCGACCCTTCAAGCAGTGCTCTTCTCGAGGCCAGTGTGCTGCATGCTAACCTAACAACTGAGCTATAGTGACTGGTTTATTTGTAAGATGATGGTACTTATTCGTTAGTACAAAATTACCTATAGTGTGGCACTGTGTACTTGATGGCAAGATCATTGGCTTCTTGGTGAATGCAATTCTTTATGATCTTATAATTGAAAAGTAGTATTATGCAGGGGAAATCGCAAAAAAGTTTCTCTATCAGATGGCACAACCGTGCTTTAGAGATAATAGCGTCTTTACGTGGACTAGAGTACCTATATACATGATGGTGCTATACAAGTGCTATATAGAGACGACTTGTATATCCAGAAGTACAAGTCCTGTTAGATGGCGCTGATTTTCAGCTCGAAATTATACGAAAAAAAACAGGGAAAGTGTTTTAGTGCAACCTGCATTCAAAACAATCATGTAAAAGAGTCATTTTATTACTAATTGTTTATATTTGGTTGGTAAAACATGTCTCAGAATAATGATATGAGTAAAAAAGTGTGTAACAAAATATTTTCCATCATATACATGCTCTGGTTCGAAGCATATGGCCGTCTCTTAAAAAACGATGTACGGATAAGCAAGGACTCAGATATGTTTGAAAATATTTAGTTGCTCACTTTGTCTCACCTACATCATTATTCTGAGACATTTACCCTACCAAATAGTGATAATTTGTAATCAAATGACTGTTTTGCATGATTGTTTGGAATGCAGGTTGGACTGAGATACTTTCTCTGCTTTGTTTAGTATAACTTTGAGCTGAATATCAGTACCATCCAGCAGGACTTGTACTTCCGGATAATGGAGATAGTGACTTAGGAAGCTCAGATCTGGGCCTGTACCATATAACTTTACCCGAATTGGACATGTGTATCTGGGCAAGACGATTTCCATCTTCAAGACGGCATAAGCTTACTTTAAGACACAAATTGGTTCGTCCAGATTTTTTTGTCTAAGCTGAAAAAGCTATATGGTACGGTCCTGGGTAGGCCTTAGACGCCCCGGTGCAGGACGCACGACGCCACCCTTACCGAAAATGTACGAAATATATGCATAAAATTATGCATATATTTCGTACATTTTCGGTAAGGGCATTAATGCCATTATTTCTAGCGCACAGTCACGCCATCTGACGGATAAGCTTTTTGAGATATACGATCATACGGGGTGTTCTGCTAGGATACATTTTCACTCGCTGCCATGGGGTGTAAGAGTAAGAGAAATAAAGCAAGAACGTATTTTAGAAAGTGGGTATCGCAGTCAAAGTAAGTAACAAAGTTATATAGTGTCATAAATTTTATAAATTGATTTCACATATCAATTATCATTACTTGCAGTCTTCTGCGTGTGCCTATGTGTGACTTGGAAAACAGGAAACGGGAAGAAGGGGAGTTATTTTTACATTGAAACACACTTATTTGTAGATAACTTATTTGGCTACACTATTATTGCACGTCAATAATGAAACATAAATATTACAGGTGATATCTTCTAAGTCACGGTAACATGGTGTACAAAATGTGATTCGTGAGTATACCATAACCTGTTATCTAATCGAATGGTTAGTTGATAAATTCCGTTGAAATGCATTAAATAAGAACTGTGCTTATACCAGCAGCAATAAGCAGCAACAAATTTTTCTATGAAATACAACAATTTAATTAATATTCTTCTACTTTACCTTTATAAGTCATTCAAGGGCTGCCTAACTGTTTGTGGTATAAGGAGACTAAATGGCATTTATACACATATGTAGATCTACATTTCTATGAAAAAATCACCAAACAGGGAGGGCTTGAGCCCCCCCTGCTTCCCCAGTTGAGCAGCCTCTGTAGTCATTGTATTTTTCGAAACAACTTGCACGATTCGCCTCTTGTATTACGTACGATTTCGTATACCTACTATCAACGGTCTGTCATGAATTTCAATATACTTAATCCAATTCTAAGTGAATAACTAAGCAAAATAGCTGAAGAGGTGTCGTTACATAGACCACCCGATAAGACAGTATGGATATCTGTTTACTTTAATATATATTTCCGAATAATTTCAGTAATACATCGTACATACAACGCCACAGAATTTAGAAACAATTTGGTTTAAAATTTATCCTTCCTCGATCTCTTTCTCTCTAGTACATGTATATCGGGCACGTGATACAGATTTAGCGCGCAAACGAGAGCATGTGTAGACAAACAATTTTTATACATCACAACAGGGCGAAAAAATGCACTGAGAAATTTATTTTTCGATTTCAATGAATAAACAACCTCGAGAAAGACCGGGGATAGTATTCCGTAACTTTTCTTGCTGATTCTTTGAAATCTGGATAAACTTATTCCTATCTGAAAGGAATCTCATGGCGTCTTCCAGATGGAAAGAGGTTTATCCTGGTTTTAAACGATGGGCAATAATGGGTTGCGGAATACCACCCCGGTTAAAATAAGGCTTATATTATTCCGCGATTAAGATGGCAAAGGAGGGAATGAGAAACGGTGGGGGCCTAAGGCAGCATAGCTGCCGTCTGCCGTTGACTCCGGAATCCGGTGGGACCCCGTTGCGATCCCGCGGCTCTCAAAATGGACACCCACCGAGTTGCAACAGTATGCTAAAGTACTATATATAGGTATACTAACGTATAAAATTTTAAATGGGTCAGAGAGGGAGAAAGAGAGAGAGAGAGAGAGAGAGGTAGAGAGACAGACCATGAGGGCTAGAGAAAAAGCGCATTTTATACATATCTTATAGGGATGTAAAAGTAATTTGTATGATAAATATTTATAGACTCTATACAAGTACAGTATTTATTTTTCTTTGTTTTTTTTTTTACTTAGCACTTTTTTTTCATACAAGCACAGTATTTTTTGAAGCTATGCTTCTTACGCCGAGTCTGGCAGTTGCACCTAATATGGGAAAAAACGATAGTAAGATCCCGAACTCCACTGCCCAATTTCTCGCGCTTTAGGTAGAGCAAGTGAGAAAGGACGAGAGAACAGGTGAGTGAAGGGGGCAGGCCGGTGGGGCAAGCCGAAGCAAGCCGAGAAATAAGGCAAGGCAAGTAAGGGGTAGAGGGAGAGAAAGCTGTCCACTGTTCTGCCGCTGCGCAATAGGTATACCTATACATATAAGTATGTTCGCAAGCGAATTTCGGGCTGACGTGAGTCGTCTGCACTGGCTTGAAATTCGCTTCCAAATATATCTGATATACGCTCGCGTAAACAAAACGTGCGAGCGTGTATTCATATCGATAGCTCCCACAAAAAGAAGCAACACTCGTGTCACGATGTCAGTGACAATGCATTAGCAAATAGGAATTACGGTAAGAGACCGAGTATTGCTTCTTTTCGTCGGAGCCATCCATATAGTGTGCGTGTACTGTGTGTGTATAGTATAGGTATAATACAGTTACAGTCAGTGAGTGAGTTAGTCGAGTCTACCAAACAGCTGAACGGCACCACGAGCCACGAGTTTTATAATTATCATGCATATGTACATTCGTGTATGCCTGCGTAGAGAGTGAGAGAGAGAGAGAGAGTGCGAAAATCAGACGTACCACGATACTGACCGATGAATTGTCTGAATGAAAATAAATGACTGTGTATGTATATATTTTTACAGAGCGCGCGGTGGCTCGGTTGGCTAGTAGGCCAGAGGAATTAGACGAAAAGTGCCAATTTTATCACTTAATTACGCACAGGATATGACAGAGCTAATCCGGTTCGTTTATATGTAAGGAACATCGTCCTAAAATTGATCCCATTTTTGAGGTGAGAAACAATGTCGAATTAACGATACAGTGTGCAAAAATCGCCAAAAAACGAGTTTTTTATAAGTTGCTCTTAATGTATTATTAATACAACTACCACAGTTTTTTTAACTTGTAGATATTAGACAGCCGAACAATTTAAGACCAGCAGAATTAAATTTGGTGGATAACTTATTGAAATATCAACAAATTGGTTTCGAAAATTCCCAAATTTAAATTTATTTTTAATTTAAAAAATAAAGATCCCACGTACTTCAAAATTTGTGAAAATATGTCTTTTTTGGCCCTGAGTATACCGTTAAATTTTCATAAAAGAATATTTGTTTGTTTACGAGAAATTGTTAATGTTTATTAAAAAAACGTTAAATGTTTAATGCTATTTGGAGGACTTTCCGTCGACAAAAATAATCGATCGAGGGCTCATTTTTTTTGTCGAGACCTATATTTTACGATAATACTATGGGCGTAATCATTTTTTTTCTTAAGACCGTCAAAATGGCGTCCGAAAAATGTGCAATTTTCGAATGTATGTTTTTTTTTAATGTCTCGTAAACAAATGACTGCAGCGTCATGCGGTCTTCACAGATAAATAGCTGGTAATTTTACACGAATGTACAAAAAAAAAAAAAGTTGCTGTAGCATGTGTTGATGCCAAGATAATTTTTTTTTTACTAAATTCACCATTTGTTTAATTATAAACATTAACGCGTCAAATCATAGGTATAACATGTTCAATACTTACGATATGTAAATTTATTTCTTGCGAAGTCCAAATAAATGTAAGAATAATAGAATAAATTTACTTTTCGCACAAAACAAAAATGGACAAGAACAGATGGCATTAATAATGACTAATCGAAGAATTAACAGACTTAATCAATAAAAATAATACAAAAGGAAAAGAAGATAAAGTTGTGCATGAAAAAGTATAGAATTAGAAGACGATATGATTTATAAAAAGAACAACGAAGGACAATAAACTTGACAAAATCAAAAATAATAATACAAAGGAAAGGAAGACTTCTGTCAATCAGAAAATAGGAAAAAACTATATGGTAATGGACATTTATATCATCTGGTAAATGTTAAAAAAAAGAAAAAAGCAGAGAGAAAAATAAACCTAATATAATAATATATAGGTGAGTTCAGAAGTTTTTAAGTGATGAACTATAGGATCAGCAGAGAAAGAAAAAAATATACAAAGCTCACATTGCCTTGTAAAGAGGAAAAAAAAACTTTAAATGACATATTGATAATATTAGTCAGAAATATAGGATTGAAAGATAATAGAGAGATATGCTATAGAAAAATAATTCATATGAAAATATAAGATATTTATGTAGGTAAATAAGGCACGACAGTGAAGATTTAAAGTACAAAAATATGTTATGCGTTATGAATTGTAATAATCTGTAAATGTAAAAAGAAATTATAACAAGTTGTAGTATGTATAATTAGTTAAAAAAGTTACTAAATTGAAATAATATTAGTGTTAATATAAGAGGATAAGAATTTTAAATAGTAATGAAAGAAACAAAATAAATGTGGATGTGTATAAAAATCAATAAATGATACGAAAAAAATTAAATAAAAAATTTACATTTACAAATATTATGAAAGAATTCCAAAATGATAACATATTATAAACTTAAGTCCATAACTAATTCTCAAATGACCAAAGATAACAAACAAAGGCTCATAACAATTTCTGTAATAATAAAGATTGCGTAAATATTGTATAGATATAGAATATAAATCAGTATTAACCTTAAATACTAATAAGAGTCATTATCAGTAATAAATTATTACCAATTATTTGATAAATCAGTGAACTAATTTCATGTATTGACTGTATCTGTTTAAATTTTTAGCAAATTTGTATAAGATCGCTTTGGTTATCTATGTTTGCACGCATATATATATATAAACTTTTTCATTTATTTTTCAGACGTGAGAATAAAAATATTAAAATTTAAAGGTTGGCACGCGGAACGCGCAGGGGGCGAAGCTTCTTTAGTATTCGCCCCCTGCGCGTTCCGCGCGCCAACCCCTAAATTTTAAGGTTCTTATTCCCATGCCTAAAAAATAAATGAAAAAGATTATCATTCAATACACATATATACGTACAAACACAGATAACTAAAGCGAACTCACTAAAATTTGCTTAAAATTTAAACAGATATAGTCAATACATGAAATTAGTTTACTGATTCATCAAATAATTGTTAATATTTAAATACTGATAATGACTCTAATTAGTATTTAAGATTAATAATAATTTATATTTTATATGTATACGATATTTACGCAATCTTTATGATTACAGAAATTGTTATGAGCCTTTGTTTGTTATCCATGGTCATTTTAGAATTAATTATGGATTAAAGTATATAATATCTTATCATTTTGAAATTGTTTCTTAATATTTCATAATGTAAATTTTTTGTTTTATTCTTTTCCATGTCATACATAGATTTTTATATACTTCTACATTTACTTTGTTTGTTTCATTACTATTTATAATTCTTATCCTCTTACATTAACACTAATATTATTTTTAATTTAGTAACTTTTGCAATTAATTATACATACTACAACTTGTTATAATTTCTTTTTACATTTACAGATTATTATAATTTATAACGCATAACACATTACTGTCCTTTTAATCTTCACTGTCGTGCCTTATTTACCTACATAAATATCTTACATTTTCATATGAATTATCTTTCTATAGCATATCTCTCCATTTTCTTTTAATCCTATATTTTTGACTAATATTATTAATATATTATTTGATGTTTTTTTTCTCTTTACATAGCAATGTGTGCTTTGTATATTTTTTTCTTTCTTTGCTGATCCTATAGTTTATTACTTAAAAACTTCGAAACTCACCTGTATCTTTTTATTATAGCTTTATTTTCCTCTCTGCTTTTTTCTTTTTTCTTTACATTTAACGGATGATATAAATGTCAATTACCATATAGTTTTTTCCTATTTTCTGATTGACAGAAGTCTTCCTTTCCTTTGTAAAATTATCTTTGATTTTGTCAAGTTTATTTTCCTTCGTTGATCTTTTTATAAATCCTATCGTTTTCCAATCCTCCACTTTTTCATGCACAACTTTATCTTCTTTGCCTATTTTGTATTATTTGTATTGATTAAGTCCGTTAATTTTTTAATTACTCAATATTAAGGCCACCTGCTCTTGCTAATTTTTGTTATGAGCAAAAAGTAAATTTATTCCCTTTTTCTTATGCCTATTTCTAGGCTAACCCTTCCCGCCTCCATTTGTCATATATATCCTGGTACGTTTGCATTTAAACCGAGCATGATATTTGTAAATCTGAATCTATTTTTCCTTTTTTCTTTGCTTTCTCATTCCGAAATCCATGCCTACCTTGCTCGCCTTCAGCTTTCGTATATAAGCGCGTCCAGCGAGATCAGGCCACCTCGCGCGTGAGGCACATTTTTTGCTCGAGCACACTGTGTTCAACTCCCTTGTATGGATTGGTACAAATCTAAAAAAACATTAAAAAAAAAAAAATTGATGTATTTTTACCTGCTCTTCATGATAGTGTAATTATCTTTTGCTTAAAAACCTTTTTTTGTGTTGAAATATGCCCTTGAATTTTTTTTTGTTTCTGTCAAATTTGCCACAGTTTTGAAAAACCAAATCAACACGAATTAAAAGAGCAATACTCGGACCACACCTTTACAACTTTTGGATGGGGAGAGCAAAAAATGCGTAAATGACAAGCAAATACAGACGTTGACATTGGGTCAGCCACGCTTGACAGACAACTATATAGTTATAGTACAAACTGTAGACTTACTGATAACTACTTGACATTCATCATACCATAGTTTACGTTATGTATAAGTAGAAGTTATAAACATCACTTGATCCGCACGATTGTTCACGAACAATGGAATTTGCAACTTAAAATACTTTAAAGTTTTAATTTGTTCAAAAATTTCTTTAAGGATCGTATATTACTGTATTTGATGTTACATACTAACATTATCGTATTTTTCATTATTTTGTCATTTAATGATTAAAATAGACATTGATAAAGTCATTTACATATAATATATATTTTTGATATATTGTGTAAATTATAAATTTTTTCACATATTTTAATCTTAATTGGTATCAAACAGAAATTAATGTGTAACTATATAGGAAACGCAAGATCTCATTAAACTATGTAAACAGAAACTTTTCGGCTGATCTGTCCGATTGTTGTAATAATGTATGATTATACTATGTACGTTATCCCGAAACACAATAGACTACTGTTTACGGGTCTTTAAATATGTGTTTAATCAGCGTTATAACTGACGTTAACGTGTTTTATTTCCTGCTTTAGAAGAGCCAAATTAGTTATTTCTGACGTAGTAGAAGAACATTGTATTAAGAAAAATCTTTTCTTTTTCTTAAATATAGAGATCAGCTGTAATAAAATGTGTTTTTATATGTTGTCAGAGGCATGTGCTATCCAGCCAACCTTGTCTATTTACATTATAATTAAAAGTATCATACACCCTTACAGTAAGTATAATACACAGAATGATATTGCTAATGATATTTTGTATGAAAAAGATAATTCATGCGATTTCGAGATCTTAGCTTACAACTGTTAAGATATAGTTTGCTAGATTTTTGCACAATTATAGTTTGCACACGCTGTGTTTTTTTTGCATTATGTGCATGAATCGGTTGCTCTGCCCGATTCCTGCAATTGGATGTTATTAGGGTATAATATAAGATATTATTCCATGTACTTTATTTCGAAACCCAATATACTTTTCTGCTTACATTTTTAGTAAATAAATGATCTGTTAATAGACAGTGTAAGCGGGCAAGTGCAATTGGTTATTTAGTTGTGGGTGTTATATTTTACTTCTATTTCGTATTGTGCTCGAGTGTACAGGTGTTTTATTATCTGTTACATCAGTTGTATTCCTAATGGCCACGTTTTATTGTTGTGCCTCTGTCTATTATCCAAATAAGACGTGCGGGCAAAACGGAAAATCCCGAGCGGCTTAAGGTGCAATCGGTTGTTTTTGGCAATGTTTGACGATGTTGGAGGGCTTGGGTTAAAAGATTCGTCTGTAATTGAAATAATTCGTCTGTTTTCAGGAGAATTTAGATAGAATGTGTCTTTCGGGTGGCGTCGGACATCTTCGGCTATGGTTAAAATGCGGGGCAGCAGGGGGTAGGGGGGGAAATATCAAACTCAAATAATTTTCAAGTCCTTGCGCATTGTTAGGTTAGTAAGGGATAACCAGTCGAAAAGAGGGGGTTTGGGGGGTGTGGAGAATAGAGGGGGGCGTGGTGGGTCAGATTTACTATAGAAAATTATTAATAATTCGCATATTTGCACGTTAATTTTACGTTACTTTTCATCATGTAAAAATCGTGTGTTGGGGGCATGAAGGGGGTGTCATTACTGACTATCAACACGAATTAAGTATATAATATAGGAAGATATATTTATTTATGTTTGACGCCTTATCAAACTTAGTCACCTAGACACGTACATTACAATTGGTCCGTGCGCGGTTAATAGTGACTGAGAAAACATTTATTGGAAACACGCCGGACAGTCGACGAGTCAGTCACTCGTTGATCATCTCACTGTGTCGTTGTTGATCGTATTCAGTTGTAAGTTATCATAATGAAATACCGACAATTGTATTGATTTAGTTAAGGTATCAGAATTTACATCATAAAAAGCTCACAATAATTGTAAACGTTGTTTGTTATTGTGTATTTAAAATTACAGTTATTTCTTGCTGCTACAACACTTGTTGGATTATTTCTCTACATTTTTATGCTATTTACTAAGTCTCTGATTCCGAGGCTTATAAATCAACACAATATATATGACGTCAAGGCATTATTCCACTTCCCATCCGAAGCTGCAGATTCTAAAACTATTGTGGTAAAAGTGAAAACGAGCCAATTGGTGGGACATCCAGAAATTTTTCAATTTTCTGAAGATAATCAAACGAAGAGAGAATACCCACAGCTTTTTGAAAACGCAGGAACAGAGGGAGTCGTAAAAAGTCTGAAGACATGCAATAAATTTATAAATGTGGTTATAACATTGAAGGAAGGTCAACTAATGGAAATTTATCTGGAAGAAGAAGGTAATGTCATTTTTGATGAATGTTATCTTGACGAAATTCAAACTGACACCCTCGCTGCATTACAACATCCCACTAAAATTCCGTCCCACGAAAAACCAATCTATTATATCTCAAAAAATATGATATTAGAGAAATTTAATGGAAAGAATATTAATGCTGAGGCTTGGTTTAAACCGTTCGTAAAGGAGTGTAAAAGGTTCGAGGTTGAAGAAAACAGATATGCAGAAATTTTAAGATTATTTTTGGAAGGCCCAGCGTTGGAATCGTCTTCAATTTTTTTAAAAACAAATTTATTGTCTGACGCTTGGGACATCTGGAATAATTTATTTGTAGACACGTTCGGTCCAAAACCGTGGTCTGAAATTTCATATGCTTTTACATTTGAATATTTAAATGGATCGTTCTTGGATTTAGCTTATAAAGAGAAATATGTTCATAGACGTGGACCTGAATCCAACTAATAATTCTCAAATAACTTAATAGTGATCGTGCTATCAAATTTTGTCAGGTATCGGTTGAATAAGAAAAGCTTAGCAAACATGGATGATCTCATGTCAACACTTAAACAAATAGAACTGTTAAGAACCAAGCATAATAATAGCTCTAGTGAAAGGCATGAAGATAAACACAAAATCCAAAATAAACATACTCCGTGTTCATACTGCGAAAGTGTAGGCTTCCCGAACAGATTTCATCAGAGCAAATGTGCCGCACGAAAATAGCTTATCAGAAATCAAATAAAAATGACAGTATTAAAGTAGCTAACAACATAGAAATTCAAGATGCAATTGGATGCTCAAACGAAGCTAAAAACGAATCGTCTCCCCACTTATCAAATTAAGAATTTTGCTAGATGACGAAATGATTACGATTCGAGAGCAAAAATATCTCTGATTAATTATAATTTTTGAAAAATACGAAATCTGAATAAAAATGTAAGTGGGGATAAAAATAAAGAGAGAATTTCAGGAATCTCAAAAGCCGATGGTGTGGTTACATTACCAGTAACGATATTCAACATACAAGAACAATTTAAATTTTTTATAATAAAGAGCAATTCATTTAAAGAAGATTCATTGTTAGGCTTAGACAGTATAAAAGAATTCAAACTTTGTCAAAATAAAAATCTAAAAATATGGCAAAAAAATAATGTAGATGAAAAACAAGTTAGTAAAAATTATAAAGTTAATGATACAATAATAAGCACCATCATTTCCGAGAATAATTGTTTGAAAGAAAAAATGATTAAATACAAAAAAGCCTTCGCAGAAGAAAATTTGATGTTAGTACCGTAAAGAATTATAAAGCAACTATTTAACTAACAGAGGTTAAATACATAGCAAAAAAACCATATTCAAGATAAAGTATGAATAGAAAGCCAAATCAAAAAGTTAATAATGGTGGGGTTAATAGAGGAATCATGTAGCCCATATGCCGCGCCCGTTACATTAGTATATAAAAAAGAAGAAGGAAAAAAATCTCGATTATGCATCGATTATATTATAAAGAGTTGAATAAAATAGTAGTCCCAGAAAGTCAACCTTGTCCAAGAATCGATGACTTAACGTTACGAACGAGTAATTGTAAATACTTCATAAACGTAGACATGAATCCGGCGTTGTGGTCGATTCCGTTACAAAACAAGGACAAATATAAAACAGTGTTTGTAACTCATCATGGGCATTGGCAATGGTGTTGTTTACCATTCGGTTTAAAATCTGGACCAGCAATTTTTCAACGAATTTTATCCAGTATAATAAGGAAAAATAATTGGTACTTTTGCAGTGAATTACATCGATGACATTTTAATCTATTCAAAAACATACAGTGACCATATAAAACACATCGAGTCGACGTTAAAGGCTTTTCATAAGCGGGGATTTAAATTAAACCTAGCAAAATGTGTATTCACACAAATAAAAATAACATATTCAGGCCACCAAATAGAAAATAATCATGCAAAACCCTTAAGTGATAATGTTATCGCCATAAAGAATTTTCCAACACCCAGAACAAGGAAACACATTAGGCAATTTTTAGAAAAAATCAATTTTTATTTAAAGTTTATTCCTGGATCAACTATAATATTGGACCATTTCATAACTTATTAAGAAAAAACGTAGAGTTTCAATGGTTGCAAATTCACCAAGAACATTTTGAAAAAATAAAAAAAGGATCTGTGTTCAGAACCAATTTTGGCAATCTTCGATCCAACCATCCTAATTTACATTTACACTGATGCTTCTCTACAGGGAGTTGGGGCGAGTTTAAAACAACTCCAAAAAGATGAAACGCAAAAACCAGTATTCTACTTTTCCCGCAAATTAGCGGAGTCACAAAAAGCAAAAAGAGCAATTTATATTGAGTGTCTTGCTATTAAAGAAGCTGTTCTATATTGGCAATATTATTTAATAGGACAAAAATTTACCGTCCTTACAGATCACAAGCCATTAGAAAATTTCAATATAAAAAATTGTAATAACCCAGATTTAAGACAAATTTTAAACTACATGTCTCAATTTTATTTCGATATACAATTAAAAACCAGAATAATAATAATTTAGAGGCAGATTGCTTATCACGTAATCCAGTATTAGTAGAAAACACCAAAGAACATGAAACATCAAGAATAAAAATAATAAATTTTCTGACATTAGATGAAATAGTCAATAATCAAAAACAATTGAAACCAGACAATAAATATAAAATACCATAATTTATAAAGTGCTGAATGATAGGAGAAAAATTTGGCTAACTGAAGAATTCGGAACCCAATTTATCATAAATATACATAATAAACAAGGACACGAAGGAACAAAACAGTTAACATTAACAATTACTCGTAAATTCTATTTCAAAAGTATGCATAAATACATTATAATAATATGTCGTTCCTGTGAAACTTGTATGAAAAATAAAACTAGAATAGGTGACTTCAAAGCTCCATTATCAAAACTAGGTCCGGCCTCTAAAACTTTCGAAATAATCTCACTAGACACAATATGAGGTTTTTCAGGTAATAAAAGTCCAAAAAGGTATCTACACTTATCATTTCATAAAACACGCTTTTATTCTGACATCAAAAACGCTGATTGCTAAATACTATATAAAAATAGTACAAGGAAAAAATGAGGAGAAAATATAAAAACTACTTACAGATAAATACGCAGGAATTAATTCAAGAGAATTTGAATAATATTTAAAATCCATAAAAATAAACTTATTTTTTACCGCAGTGGATTGCGCTTTCTCTGATGGACTAAATGAAAGAACCAATCAGACGCTGGTCAATAGGATAAGATGTAAAATATTTGAAAACAAAGATCGTCCATGGTCAACCATAGCAGAAGAATGTGTAGATGAAAACAAGAATACGATTCACAGTTCAACAGTTTTAACGCCGAATTATTTACTAACAGGAAGAGAAAAATTAATTTTACCAATTGAACTCATTTCTAATAACGAAGATAAATTGTTGGAAAATAGATTAATAGCATATTAAAATTCAAAAATAGCCCATAATCAGAATAAAATCCATTACGATGAGAATAAGGTAAATATTAAGTAAACATAGGAGATTGAGTATATATACAAAGTGGAAATAAGTTAAATAGAAACAAATTAGACCCGATTAGAACAGGCCCGCACAAGATGAAAGAAAAAGTATAAAACTTAATATATATAATAGATAGTGGATTTAAGCGGTTGAATCAATTTTTTTCATGCTAATAAACTGATTCCCTATCGCTCTTCTCCTACTCCTTTAATATGGGAGGGGGGGAAGTAAGTTTGACGCCCAATCAAACTTAATCACCTAGACACGTACATCACTACTGGTCTGTACGCGGTTAACGGTGACTGAGAAAACATCCATTGGAAACCCGGCACACAGTCGACGAGTCAGTCACTCGTTGATCGTTTTACTGTGTAGTTGTTAAACGTCTTAAGTTGTAAATAATCATAATGAAATACCGACGATTGTGTTGATTCAGGTACGGCATTAGAATTTATATTGTGAAAAGCTCACAATAATTGTAAACGTTGTTTCTTATTCTGTACTTAAAATTACAGTTATTTCTTGCTGCTAGAACACGTCTTAGATTATTTCTCCACCTTTTCCTTCTATTTACTAAGCCTCTGATTCCGAGGCTTATATATATATATGCACATGATGTAAAAAAAACAAGGAGTCTGTCACTGATCAGATATCGTTTGCTAGACTGCAGCGCAATCATGGCTTGCACACACGTCTTATTCGGCAAATAGACAGAGGCACACTAATAAAACGTGACCATTAGTAATACAACTAATGAAACAGATAACGGAACACCCATACACTCGAGCGTTACGAAATTATAATAAAATATAACTTAAACACCTACAACCAAATAACCAAATAGACTCGCCCGCTTACACTGTCTATTAACAAATCATGTATTTACTAAGAGTGTGAGCAGAGAAGTATATTGGGTTTCAGAATAAGGTACATAGAATAATACCCTATAGGAATTGTGCAGAGCAACCGATTAATGCACATGATGAAAAAAAAACATGTGTGTGCCAAACATAATTGCGCTCTTGTCTAGCAAACTACATCCAAGCAGTAATAGGCTAAGACCTCACAATCGGAAACCATGTTTTTTTCATACTTAATTTTTTTTGCAATATATTTTCGTACATTACACTTGTTATATAGGTGTATTCTACTTTCGATCATGATGTAAACAGACAAGGTTTGCTGGATAGCACATTTTTTTGACAAGGGAGAAATCCAATTAGATTTTAGGTCAATGAAACTTCAAATTTGTCAAAAAGAAAACACTTGTTTGAATGCAATGTTTCACTACGTCAAAAATAATCAACATTGCTGTTCTGAGGCAGGAAATAAAAAACCTGACCGTCAGTGGTACAGCTGTTGAAAGAGATACCTATCCGAAATCCGTACACTTAAGCTCAATACGTAATTCAAATAAAATGAAATAAAAGCACATACAAACAAATAACAAAAAAGACTCTACCGCTAATACTGTTTGTTGATGAATAATTTATTTAGTAATTCAAATTGTAAGCAGAGTAGTCTATTGAGTTTCAGGATAACATACATAGGATAAACACACCTTATTACAGGAATCGAGCAGAGCAACCGACTCATGGACATGGTGGAAAGAAAACCAGGTATGTGCAGACCATGATTACGTTGTAGTCTAGCGAACTATAACTGAAATATAATTGGCTAAGGATACCCAATCAAGAACAATTTTATTTTCTTACAAAATTGGATAAGCACTATTTTTCCGAGTATTATACTTACTACATAGGTATATTATAATTTCGATCATGATGTCAATAGACAACGTTGGCTGGATATCGAATGCTTTTGACAACGAAGAAAACCAATTAGACTTTAGGGCAAGTAGGCTCCATATTTGTCAAACAGAAGATATGTGTCTTAATACAATGCTCTACTACTACGTCTAAAAATAACCAACTCTGTGTTACTACGGCGGAAAACAAAAAACGTAACTAATATTAATACCGGAGATAAACCAGATACTTGATAGAAGACAGCTTAATACTCAATTCAAATAAATCAAAACCCACGCACCTTAAACCAAATCCTTAAATTAACTCGCCAGATTACAATGTTCATTAATAAAATCCACTTATTCAAAATAATTTCAAAGAAAAGCATGAATATAAATATCTAGCTCCTTCAACCGAATAACCCAATATACTTCAACCTAATATCAGAAGAAAAAAACTAATAATTACAGTCAAAACTATTTATTGTTTTAAATAATTGGGTTATTAGAAGAGTAGGGATATTATAATCATTTCAGAAGTAATTATAGAATTATGTATTTTTAGTCAGTCGAGAAGAAAGTGGCATTAATGTAGGAAACATTTTTGAAAAAAACTTTGGCACGCATGTATTAATTTATACTTTTCCAGCAAACAATATAAGTAGATATGGCTGATTACGCCGAAATTGAATCGGTAATGATCTCAGCTCAAATTTTGAAATAATAAGACGCAATGAGACTCAAATAATCCATCCACAGAAGCTCATATTTACAAACCAACGATGGAAAATATTATATATAAAAAACTTTTTTTAAATAAATTTTGAAAAAAGTGTAAAAATTCAGAAAATAAGTGTTTCTTTATTTAAATACTAACAAATTAACAAAATGAAAGAAATATTAATAATACATAGAAAAGTTGCAATTAAAACGTATTTTTAAAGTTTTGGAAAACTTATTAAATTATTTGTTTGATTAATGTTCTTGAATGTAAATCAACAGATATATAAACAAATTAATAAATAAACAGTAATTTAATATTTAAATTAAAAGTAAGTTACAAACTGAAATATAGAAGGAAGTGATTTATACCTTGCTAACAGAGGTAGCTCGTAGATAAGTCGACACGGTACATGGCTCGTATGCACGAGATCGCGAGTTTAGATCTGGTAGGAAAAGGTTTTTTTTTAGAAATTAAAAATTTACTTACTGTACATTTTTTTGAAGGGGGAAAAATTAGAAATCATTCTTTTACTTCACTACATAACGGTCATATAGAATTAAAACTTCAATTAAATTATTTTATACATGGAAGGATGCTATCAATGGTTCTCTTATATAATACCAGAGTTATCATAAAAAATCTGGGGGTTGGCGCGCAGAGCGCTAGGGGGAAAAATTCGCAAAAAAATCAGACGAATTTTACCTTAAGTTGTGGGGAGGCAAAGGGAGAAGTGTGGTGGGGTTGTAGGGGGGGTCTAATTGCCAGAGCCACCACAATCACTATATAGTATATTAAGATGTATATATATTTAGAGAAAAATACCTACGCTGCTAAAAGAGCTGGCGGGCATACATCATATTTCGTCCGGGAGAGAGTGTGTCTGGAGCAGTACGGGAGATTGGAGTCGATGCGAGTAAGAAAGAGTTGCGCTACACTTTCCCCAACCGCATACGTATATCTAGTCCTTATATTTCCTTTCATTCTCTTTCTCCCTCTCTCTATCTCTCTCTCTCTTTCTCTCTATCACTGATATTGTTAATGCCATTTTATTGTTACTAAACTTGCAGCACCTACATGGTGATACTTTGAACATGAGGGCTGTACAACAAAAAGCTAAAGATAAAAATAGTGTGGCGGCGACGACGGGAGCCACGGCCGCGCCCCCCTTCCAGTCGTTCATGATAACATTTGAGTACATGATTACTTCTGTATTGTTGTATATACTCCTTGCGAAATCACTATGCGCTACGCCAGTACTCATTTGTTTTCAAACTAAGCGCAACGTACAATTGCATTTAAATGATCAAGCTTTTATAGGTACATCATGCTTGGTTTGCAATTCCAAATTGAAGCTTCATTGGCTTCTTTGTCCATCGTAGACTAAAAACACATTTGATTATTCATTTTATTTTATATTTATTCACGCTAAAGAAGGAGGTGCTATGAAACATATAAGTACCTAAAAAAATATTTATACTGCAAA
>JAPYYV010004308.1:0-16836 GCA_030522625.1 Copidosoma aretas
GATTTTTGTCCAAAAAAAGTGCTTTTTGCCCCACTGTGCGGCGCACAGTGTGAGATTTTGCTTTTTTTGTATCAAAACCGTAAATCTTGAGATATGATTGAGATATCGATCTGATATTTTTTTTTCTTATAGCTAACTGGACTGGATATACAGAAATACTATAGGCGTGAGTGTAAAAATTTTATAAACAAATATAATTCAACATAAACAACGAAAAAAACGTTAAGAAGAAAAAAAAAATTGGCTACGAAAATTATATTTTTACTACGATGTTCTCTAAATCATGGTTACAGGGGTTTTTGGGTCACTGAATATGTATCTTATGTTGGTTTCCAAAAATTGAGTACAACCGATCCAATATGGCGGATAAATAAGGTGAATTATGCAAAAATTATGTTCAAGCTGTAATTATTGCAGTCTTTTCAGTTGCCAATAAAAAATTTAAATCAAGGTTAGTAAACTACAAATGGATTATCCAACACGTCTTATGAAAACTTAAAATGGCCGATTAATCAACATAGCTTATGAAAACTCAAAATGGCTGATCCAAAATGGCGGACGAAAAAGGTAAATAATGCGAAAATTACGTTCAAGTTGTAATCAGTTTAGTCTTTTTAGTGGCCAATAAAAAAATTATTGTAAGGCTTGTAAATTACAAATGGTGATCCAACATGGCGGAAACCTTCATGCATATTCTTGAAGTATGCAAAAGTATTATGGTAAATGATAATTGACGTACGTAAAAATTTGAATCTGATTGCGATTGTCTTTATTAGAGGCAAATACGGTTGGTTGATGTTGGGAACAACGAACGTGAGGACACTTTCTGAAGATTTGAAATGGCTGATTTAATATCAGGGACGACACGAATGAATTGAAGAAAATTAGGTTGAACTGTAATAACTGCGGTTTTTTGATTTACAAAATTATGTACGAATTATTTTATTATTCTGTTGCAAAATTTTACGTAAGATTCTATGTAGAACTTTGACTCAACATTTTATGTAATCTTTTTATGTAATATTATGTACATAATCTCTACGACAAATTGCTATGTTTAAATTATGTATAAGAGTTTTGGACAATGATCACTCGTACGAATAAAATTTGAAAATTTTACCTTTAAACTTCAAGAACAAATTGTACGTAGTGACTGTAATTGTAAACTACGTGTACAAACTTTCTGTAAAAATTTTACCTTGGATTTCCTCGTTGAAAATTTATAAAGGAACTCCCCTTTGATTTTTGATGGATTTTCTGTGGATTTTTTTCTTTAAAATTTTAGCCGAACCTTGCAATACAGTTAAAAGTAAAAGAACTACACTCTGGTTACTTAAATTTCAACAAGCCGTCGTATATTTTAATTATTATCTTTATCTGGACTTTGTTTATTACATATAAAAATTATATAATTTCACAGTTAGCATCACGTAATGTATAAATTTTTTTTTTTGAACTACATAATGTTAAGAACGCAAACGACGTTCTAAGGACATTAAAATATTGGTCGACAAAATATTTAAGGAAAAGTTAAGTCACGATGTATATTTCACCAAGGTTATTTCCCATTTTTTTTTTTAGTTTTTGCGAAAGATAAAGAGGTTACAGTGCAGTTGTGTATACTTATCATTTTTTGTATGAACTTCTTAAACCAAATATTTCTCAACTTGAAAGTGCATTGTGCAAAATTATTGCATAAGTCATAATAATTTCACGTGGGGCTTGGAGTTTCCAGTTCCAACTAAAGAGGATGGTAAGGCCCGTAGGGTTACTCACATATTACAACATTAGAGATAACATTTTATTCAAGCATACCTTCAGTAGCAATTTTAGTCAAATCGTGTTGCCAACATTATAGATGTAAGACAGGTAAGACAGATTGAGAACAGTGCCTAATAGTTTACACTTTGATCCGATTCTGATTCAGTGGAAAAGACAAGAATGAAGAAAAAGATCTTTAAAGTGAAATATTTAGTGATTGTTTAAGTAAATCAGAATGTGAAATTGAAAGCGATTATATAGTTTACGCTTAGAAGTATGTGAAAAACTTATTAAAAGTGAAAATAATTATTTACATATCAATGAATTTTTTTCTTTCAAACAATAGTTCACTATATAGTGATAGCATATACTACTAGACAGGCTGTCACTCTCGATACATGTGAAATGTTACTGCGTAAAATATTATCTTTCTCAATTGATTTCTATTATGTACCATACTTTACTGTTTTTTACAAACCTTATCTCAGATTTCTTATTGGCAACTGAAAAGGCCACAATAATTACAGCTTATGGTAGTTGCATCCCAAATTCAAATAATGATGAGATCTTCATATAACTTTGCACATAGCTAAATTGATATCGAATAAATACACCACTATATTTTTGTGAGGCTAGGGTTCTTAGGAGGAAAAATATCAGTGTTTATATTTTTGATACTTTAACATAGGTGCTCATGAAAAAATGCCTTTTTCTGTACTTTAATAATGTATATCATACGAAATAATGATGAACGTTTGACGATATTTTTTTGTAAATTACAATTTAAATTACCCTTAAGTTATTTTGTAAAATTGAGCAAGAGCATTAGATATTTTTGTAATAAAACGATAATCGTCATGAGCATATACAATGCCATTAAAATGGAGGGTGTTGCTCCTGATATTCACTCATTGTAGAAATTTCTGAAACTTTGTGTACTAATTTCTTGCACTGCTATAAATAATCTGTTCAAATTTATAAGGATTGCACGTACCATTTGACATATACAAAGTTTCAAAATTAGACTTTTCAACGTGAGCAGTGTAAGGTCACCCCTCGAAAAAGAGACTTTGTGATCAATTTAAAAAACCCGCTCTATTGATTATTTTAAAAAACTCTAATGTTATTTTTGATATCTTTAAGATTTAATTGATTTAATTAATAGCAAAATTTTAGTCATGAGAACTAGCCGTTTTCTAGATATCCTAATTTTACTATGATCTGATATGCTTTCAATATATGTATATAGTGATCAAATTGTTCTCAACTTTTCAGACTATCGAAATTTAATCATATTTATCGTGACATCGGATATTTTATTTTTTGACCCAATAATACAATCTGAATCACCGGAAAAAATAAAATTACCAGGCAGGTAATAAACACACACGACTAATTGTTGACACTACCCGTACATTAAACAGTGAATCAAATACAAATACGCTCTCACCTTACCAGAAGCATACCAATATTCAACGTGGACCCAGTCAAGCTCCCATGATTCGAGCAAATGACTGTGACTGTAGCCGGGACTTTCTCAGGTAGGGCCACTTTATGATAAATTATTAATTGTGACCTTAGCAAATAAATTACGAGGCAGGACCGGTAAATGTATGCTACAATTAGCACAGCTTTCAACTGTAGATGAATTCCTTTCCAACTCAAAGCATCGATTTTCCAGCTTTAGTAATGCCACCACGCTTATGGCCAAATTGAAAATTTGTTTTCAACAAAAAGAGCTAGGAAGTAGAGTCATATTATGACTGAGTCCGTTCGATAATAAACGTAATAATTTCGTTATATGATTCGAATCCCACCTATTTACTTGCTCAAAAATTGTCATCAAAAGATAGCACTGAGAAGAAAGCCATAAGACGATCCCGTTATGGATTACAGGCCCAATACAACTAGTGTGACATGCCTCAACCCTAAGACATTAGGCGAAGCACCAGCAACCCGCAACCCGAAAAACCTGCGTATCAGGGTTCTATAATATATAATTTCTTAGTTAAAGAATTAAAAATAAGACCTTATTCGTAATTAAAAGTTATTGCAATTAACAATCAAATTTAATTCTTGGTTGAATGTTCTTTTAACTAAGAATCGAATTTATAAAAATGATATGTAATTGTTGGTTGATTGGTATTCCACTCAACAATTAAATTAAACTGT
The DNA here is from genome assembly GCA_030522625.1 of Copidosoma aretas. Classification (NCBI taxonomy): domain Eukaryota; kingdom Metazoa; phylum Arthropoda; class Insecta; order Hymenoptera; family Encyrtidae; genus Copidosoma; species Copidosoma aretas. The sequence continues at coordinate 3,934 of JAPYYV010004308.1, forward strand.
TTAGTAAAATATGTCATAAATAAGACTTTTTTTCATTGTCTTGCTTTCTTCTCAAAAGTAAAAAGACCAGAACGTCTTTTGCGGTGTCTTATAACATTTGAAATCCTATTTAAATCATTAATAATCAAATTTAATTCTTAATCAAATCATATTTTGATCAAAGTTAATAATTAAATCTATTTGTTAACTGAACATTTTTTCAATTATGTAATACATCTAATTGTCAGTTAAACTATAATTTAATTACGATTTAATTGAATTCTTTAGAAACATACTACGTATACATGGCCCAAACAGATAGCCAAGAGAAAAGAAAGCAGCTGATCTACATCCACAACCAATCAGATGTAGCAATTACGTCACAATGAAGCGGAGATGACGAAATGTATAACCCCTGCGTATACTGTAACTAATACAACTATTTGACGAAAGTATGTAAGAAGTTAATAGTCGATGCATAAAAGAAACAAATTTAAAACCTGAGCAAAAGGAAAGTAGTAAAATACTTACAACGAACAACAACCAAGTAATTAGACACACAGCACTTACACAGAAAGAGGATGTAAGTTGCGCACACTGCAAGCGTAAAAATCATGGCGCAGGCGAGTACCAGACAATGGTGGGAGATACCGAAAATGGCAAGATAAATCGCAACGAAACGCAAGAACAGCGATACCGCTAGGATCAAAACTAACAGAGAGAAGGCACTTTCCCAAAAGATAGCCACACTTAGCAGTGAACGGAGATTGATTTAGTGCGTCCACGAAAAAAGCAGAGCCAAAGTTTAGCTAACAGGAGTTGTCCAAAAAATGATACACTCAGCCATGCCTCACGGATGACATAAAGTGCAACAGAAAACAACACGGCCAACGCACTATATACGGATAGTACATACAATAAACCGCTGGTGCAACTCAATAAAACACAGCCGACAACGGGATCACAAAGTAATAAAAATAATGATAAGTTTTCCGGATTTTTGTTATCAGTCCAAAGCCCCTGGTTCAGTTACACTGCGACTAGTAAGAACGGTAAATACCCTTTCGCAAACTAAAAATTAATATATCTAGTGCACGATGCAGGCAACAATCGATACTCTTAAGCAGCCCTAGCGGCAAATAAGAAATGCAAAATTCTACGCAGATACAAGTTCGGAAATCCGTATTATAAAAGAGAGATGTCTTGATATGGACAGGCTCATAGATTAAAGGAAAAAAATCCTTATAATTTGCGTGACACACAGTGCACGATGCAAGCTAGGGACAGCTGAAATACCATTAAACGGTATTTTCACTACCCCGCATGTGGTCTCCAATTCCGACTTTCGTCGATTCTTTAAAACGAACCGTCGCGTCATATTGGATCGGCCATTTTACTTTTTATTTTGTTTATGGCAGTCTGAAGTAAGATTTGTCCTAATCAACTTTTGAAATCTCACAAAACCTCTTTTAATATGACCGCAATATTGTGTTTTTTACCGTTCGTCCCGTTCGACCGTTTTCTTTGCCGTGTTTCTGGACAATAGCCATCACGCGAAGAATATTAAATATGAGTAGATATAAAATTGTACAAAAAAAATCATTTATTCTATTTAAATCTTCTATATCAACTTACAAGCTTACACATAAGAGAAAAAACTAGCCTCTCAATTTTAAAATATTGTTATTGTATTAAAAAAAAAAATGCTAAAAGGATACTTTTTATTTTTTCCTCTTTTGTATACGCAATAATCATTTCGGTATTGTTTTCGGAATGAGTTTCATTGATTTCTAAAGTTTGGAGGGAAATAATTTTTTTTTTGTTGATAGAGATCCAGGTACAATGCTCCATGGATACATATATATCTATATGATCTGTGCGCACAATGAATTTTCCATTTTTAATTCTTCGTGTGATGCCGTTAAAAAAGAAAAGAACTTAAGCTGTTTTTACGTATAGTAATCTCAGAGATTTTAATAATAATATTATAGTTTTTGAATGACAAAGCTTTTAGAAATAGTGACCCTAAATGGACAGGAGTTTTAGAGAAATATTTAAACGATTAAGGCAATGAAGCAGAAGATTGTGAATGTATTTTAGATTGGTTGGCAGGAAGTCTATTAAGAGCTGTAATTGTTTGATTTTTCTAGCTAGCGTATTTCTTTTATTGATTTCTGAATTAAGGTAGCATACAAAAATGAAATATAATCTTGATAACTGTCGAGAGTAAAGATCTAAGAGTAAAAAGTCATGAAAATAAAAAATAAACTTTTTACATGATTATTTTTTATATCTGGAAATAGTAGCATAAATATTGTGTCGAATATTAGAAGAAAAAGGGCCCTGTTTTAAATAACAGTCAGAAACTGGCATTAATTTGTTAGATACTTATTTTATATGGAAAACATTTTTTTTTTTAAAGAAAAATTATAATAATCTAACGAAACTCAAATCCTAACTCTATATTTCAACGGTAAACGCAATTTTAATAAAGCTTATCACCAAAAAGTTAGTTGTGAGTGTTCGATTTTGGTACACTAAAACTTTATAATAAAGTTGTCCTACATATTCAAAAATTTTTAATCAATATTACTATACGTAGATTTTTATAAGCTGATAAATATTTTTCTTACCTTATCAGAAAATGCACTATCCCTGGAGGAAATACCAATAACTGGTATATGGTAGAAACCGCTTGTGTATGATACTGCTGCAGGAGACAGTTCTCCTTCCAATGGATGAGATACGATAATTGAATAGACTCCTTGGGCTATTAAACTTTTGCAGACATTTAATGCTGTTCTAATGGGATTTGAGTCCATTTCAATAACTACATGGCCATAAGTAACTCCTTTGTTTACATATTGTGAATCAAAATTGAGATTCTGTAATACAAAAATTTATTCAAATGTCAGATGTTTAAAAAAATTGACACATAGAAGTGTAAAAACTCCACAAGTTAACTGTACAAGATATCTTCTCCACATAATTTTGTAATACTGTCGCATTTACTCCTGATATCTGTAATGTTAATTTTAGAAAAAGTAAAGTTTATGGCAGCTTCTGTTTGAGTAGAACATTTGATGACAAACAGTTAGGAATTACTTGTCCAGAAGTGGTGAGTAGAAATATAAGACTAGTTTTTTTTTGTGAGACGACTTATTGACGGTATTTGTGTCTTTAATATTGTAAAGAGTAAGAATGCAGTATTGGGACTGGTAAATAGCTTTTAATGACAAGTAAATAGCAACTTTAAAACCTAAGCCTAATGAAAATTGCTTATTTATGTAGAAACAAGGAATTGGAGTAGGTAGGCTTCTAGGTATACGTGCATGCTTACAAGTACACACAGAATCGCACATACACATTTACACATGCATACACATGCTAGCTTACACGTTAACGTTACGCGTAAATATGAATATTTGTATAGTTTTTACATACATACAAGCAATCTTACATGTTCAAGCGTAAGCTTGCTACTACACGCACACTAGGATAGAACAATTTACCTGACTTTTGAATATTTATATACTAAACTTATAATAATTATATTAGTTGTACAATTCAAACGTATTCAAAAAACAGGTGCTGTATGATAAAGTTTACAGATCAGATATCTATATATTTGTATCTGCAAAAGCTGGATTTTGTCGTTATACTTTCAACTTTTATTTTCAACCGTATCTCTGGTTTTCAGTTGAGGAGTCACAATTTGTGACTCACAATTTGTGACTCACAAACCTATTTTATGCTGTACCAGGAAGAGACCTTTACTAAGTGAGATAGCCTCTATTTCTCCAGTATACCTCTTACTTTCTTTGAGCTGTTTTCTCGCTTGTCTGGCTTAATTGATATCTGCATTTAGACCACTCGCTGCTTTAGCCATAGCAACTCTTGCACTAACAATAAGATCTGCAAACGTAGGTACAAAAAACGGTAAAAAATCTCTAATCATTGGTGGAAAAGGTAGTGCAAGTGGTGTTACAACTAATTTATCACCGAATTTTTTTAGGTCTTCTTAATCCCCGCTCAAAGCAAAACTTACAACTTTTCCAGCGCACTTGTTGCGAACTATAGACTTTCCGGCACTTTTATTACTTTTCTCGATGTGATTGTCTTTTAAACATTCCTGACGTTAACTTTAGAGATTCCTTATTTCCAGATACACTAATTCCAAGCTTTGATTTCGCTTTCAGTATACCAGTTATAGCCAAAGCGACAGCCTTTTTTCCAATACTTAGATTTTTTCTGCCTCTTTTATAGCTGCAATATGTTCTGGATTCTGAGAATAAGCCTTGTCATGCAGTTTTCAAGCTCCATTAAGAGGATTACTACCTGGAATATCGTGACCAAGTCTTTTACATAATTTTGTTTCTAATCCACAGTATCGATAGCCTGTTACATGCAGTACAGCAACCAAACTGTTAATAATCGTGCTACTAGATCCGCAACCTCTGCTCTGGTGAACAATCATCACTTTTCAAGAGCTTGTAAGCAAATAAAGTGAAAATGTTAAAAACGCGCTAAGTATAACGTAAGCAATCACTTGCATGTGAGTTATTGTACATTTAGCATGAGCTTTGTTCCATAAAAAGATAAATAAACAACATCCGATTTTCCTTATTGTCTTCCTGTATTATTATACTACTATTTCTGTTTCTTCAGGAGAAGTACATAAATAGTATAAATAACAATTATCCAGCATGGATGTAAATAAATACATAAATTATGATAAAAGCAAAATACAAAGTAATCAAGCAAAAAACGAATGAATTATGGCATCGATTCTATTATTTATTTTAAATGTATCGATTTTATTATTCGACTTTTATTTGAACATACCTAAGAGTAAGAGAATTGAGGTAGAAGAGGCGTGCCATAGAAGTTGTGATCTAATTTTCACTTATCTTGTACGTACAGATTCATCTGCCAAACAAATTATTTTCACTTCTTTATGTGCTATTTTACTTCATATAGGAGGTAATAATTTTTACTTACATCGTAAATAATAGTAGATTCACTGATTCAAAAAGTTATTGCATTAAGATTTAACTTTTCCGTGCGTAAGTGTTTATTTATTTAAATAGATAATGGCTCTGTTTAAAAAGAGTGAATTTTTACTTTGAGATTTTGATAGTACGTGTGTGCGCATGTATGTATTCAAGAATTAATTCTCGTATTGCATATTCAGACTAACTCCGGACACCATCATTTCTTGAAACTACCTCTTGCATACTAACATTTTGCAAATTATAAGAACACCTCAAAAATAATTAAACGAAAAATGCTCAGTTTGTCTTTGATTGTTATTAACGAAGGCTTGGTTTATTCCTTAAATGATTTTAGATAGGGTAAAGTTGACATTTTTTTTTATAAAATAAATATCTCTAAAATGACGTCCAATCACTAATAAGGAATGGTACAGCAATCGGTAGAAACTTACATTTGTATGTAAACGATAGTACTTGACTGTAGACACGTTGGTTATTTTGAACCATTTTTTTACGTCAACTATATTTTAAATCATTTTAGGAATAAAAAGCCTTGCAAAATTAAAGTCAGATTAAAATTAAAAAAAAACTATCATACTTATTAAATAATTTTTATTGATGGCAAAATCTTAGCAAACACTATAAAAAAAGTAAAATTTTTACTCTAACACATTGATAATCTTTCCGTCATATGAAAATGGTCTTAATGTTCTCAGATTTGCACAATCGACTGTATAAATAATTTTAGAATAGAGCCTTATTTGCTCATGATATCTCCTTTGAATGAATTTTTTCCGTAATAAAAGAATATGCAATAATTTAAAATAACCTAAAAAAAATGCCGTGATGGGCCCCATAAAATCCAAAACAAACGGATAGGAGAATACACTCAACAAAAAATGATTGGTACTGGAAAGGCAATTAAAGAGATAAAAAACGTAGAGCTAGAGAAGGTATTTTATTTGGTTTAATAAAAGTGTGATTCAAGACAGGGTAAAACGATAGGATCTAGGTTAGATTATGAGGGCTTTGAACTTGAAAAATGATAGAGAAATAAATGTTTTTGTTGTATATAACAATGTAAAGATAGAAATTGTACTCGAGAAACTGCAGTAAAATTGTAAATGGATGCAGAAATAAAGTAGACTCGGTACGTTTATTAAAACAAGACGCTACGAAGAGAAAAAAGAATAAAAAGTAAAAAAGTGTAAGAACCAGTAAGGTAATGACTGAGTCTTGTAAAACCGTTGGACAATTTCGACCAAAAAAAAGGGGGCAAACATTTGTAAAGGGAACTGGCTAGGTCATTTTAAAAATCTTTAGGGGAAACAGGATATGGCACAAATAGAAAAGAAAAGTATGGGAACAAAAAAAAACGTAGAGGGCAGGTTGATGCTATAAGAGGACAAGGGATTGGATAAGAGTTTAAATGCAAGGATTACAGGGGACAAAACTCGATGGATCCTTAAGAGAATAAGGAGCAATAAAGTGGCAGCGAAAGACAGAATACCAGAATTTAATATGAGACTGACAGGGTTCTGTATGAAGAAGCTAACAATAATTCTAGATAAAGTATTTGGTGAGGCAGAGTCAGTAAAGAGATGGAAGAGGGCGATAATATATCCAATACATAAAACAAGAGGAAAAAATAACGTTAAATAGTACAGAGGGATATCTTGACTGGATGTAGGTTTCAAAATGCTCTTAAATACTATGGCAGACTAAAAAATAGCTTGTAACAGGAAAAAAGTTAATTTAAAGCCAGACAGGCAGCCTTTCAAGTGAATAAAAATTCCAGGGACCACATATTCACTATAAACAGCATCATAAATAATTAGATAAAAAACGATGGGGACAGAAAAATTCAAAACAAATTCTGGAGTAGGACAGGAATGCCCACTATGCCCCAGCTTATTTAGGATTTATCAAGAAGATCTTAAAAAAGAATGAGGAAAAAGAACGGCGTGAGGGGTCTATGGACCCCTGGTCAGAACAAAGTGACTGTCGCTTTTTGGTAGACTTTTGATGTGCAGTCATTATAATTTATGTTGTACAATATTAAGTTAATAGAGTTAGATTGAAAACAATTGATACTGAAAATGTATACATAAATATGATGTATACAATGCATAATGATAAATTAAACACTAAATGATCTGAAATCGTTAGGTTAATATCTAATATAGAAATGCTTGTACCGTATGAATTGTATTTTATTGAAAAAACTTTTTCATGTTAAACTTAATAATTGTTTATGCACTGAAAATATATAAGTGAATGTTAGAATAGATGCAATCATTAAGTACTAAAAAGAATACATGGCACTTCCAATTTATATGGACTGAAATTACACTGCAATTATCTAATCCGCTCTGGCTAAGTATGTAAGGTATTCGCCTTCTGACTAACCGTGTCGAGGTTCAAATCTTCCCCGTATAAGTATATCTATATACCTCATTGCTCGTTGAGCGATTACAATATACAGAAAAACTTAAAACATGAAAGCGACCGACCGACCGATGAAAATCGAACGCTCCCATTATTCGCTTGATCCTACCTTGGATGTAACAAATGCCCAGCTAAGCTCTTATTAGGGCCACGTAACAATTTCCACCATCAAGCACTATAGAGAAAGATTATATATACATATATATGTATATACTTGTGAAGCTTTGCCCCCATGGGTGGTTCGTGCAACGACTTCGATGAATTCAATAAGTGTCAAGAATGTTTTCTGCGTTAATAGAAACTTCATGTCATTTTATACAAATCTCTGGTTTATTATGAATACTGCCTGTACACTTAAGTGGAAGTCATTCTTTTTCTGCGCTTGCCCCGTATGGCAACATAGCATATTTTTCGTCTTTATTAATAAGATATGGCGATAAGCCTGCGTAGGAATGGGATTTATGCCGTGTAAGACTGGGAGCACTGGGAGCGAAGCGAACACTGATTCGCTGGCGAAGCTAGAGCATAATTTAAGGTTTCTTGATTAGCTTACATGCAAAGAATTGTAAATTTATTAATTAAGTTGAAACTGTGGAACAATATCTTATAAACACTAATCTTCAGATTGCATCAAAAAAATTGTTTGTTTACAATAGAAATGAGATGAAATGTTATTTTTGAAATCGTACATTCATCACAGTTCTTATGTAAATAGTTATTATGTAGTATAATGAATTATCTTGCAACCCAATATAAATATTTTAATACTCCTTAAGGGGACTTCAGCGAGCATTAAGTACCAACCTAAAAATAATTGTGTTAGTTGGTATTACTTTTGTCGTCTGCTGTGCACATTAGTATACATTTATACATGATGTATACATGATGTGAGCACAATTATCTACTGTATGCTAAACCAATCCTTAACACTATGACTTGATCAATATTCTACAAAATATCTCAGATTTTTCCATGAATACCTACATTTTTCAAGGTACCTTCTAAAAGCTAAGGATATTTTCTTTAAAACACCTTGTCTTATGTGTAAATCCTTAATTTCTGTTTAAAATATCAAGAACCATTAGAGGTTGTCATAAGTAAACTAAAAGATAAAATTATTGGTGATTACCAACAAAATTTTATTGTTGGTAATCAATATTAGGAGAATGTTGAAAACCAATTTCACTATCATCGTCTAATGTCTAAAGATGATGTTTATGGAACTAATGTTGAATTTAAAAGTTTTGTGGACTGTAAAAACAGCTAGTGAAAATTAACTTCTTAGTTTTGGTAGCACAGAAAGTGATTTTAAATTAAATTTGTCTTTTTGTGCTTCATTTAACTCGGGCCATTATGATGTAATTGACTTGAGGAACTATAATGTTAAAATCGATTTAAATATTTACACTAAATCTTCATACAGTCTTAAAATAAAACACGTAGAAACGTGTAGTTTTAAAGTTTTACTTAGATAATTGAAGTCGGTATATGTTCGTTATACAAAAACTAAATATTCAGATATATAGGGCAAATACATTAAATTTTTATAAAAAATAGATTTTAAATGTTCTTTCTATTTTGCCATTTTTGGAAAAAGCAAAGAAAATAAATGGTTGGCAAAATAGACATATATATTACCTCTGTTAACAAAATATTATGAAAATTGAAAGAACTCATTACAGAATGATGAAAACTTTAGATATTTTATACGATAATACAACAATTTGTTTTGTTTTGGTACATTTACCCCAAATCTAATACATGAAAAGAAGAAAGGTAATTACAATTGGAAAAATTAAGTTCAAGTACCTCACACTTATTCTAACACTTTGATTAACAAAAATGATAAGGATCGATTGTCGAGTTAATTGTATATGTATGATAATTTTCATGCAGTAGAAAAAATACTGGAACGAATAAAAAAATTTGTTAGAAAAAATATTGCTTATTTTATCTTAAATTTTACACAAAAATCCGATTGCAAAAAAATACTAATTTTTATGTCAAATCGCTAATATTAACAATATAACAAATTTCAAAATGTATTTTATGCGTAATACTGATAAAAATGTACATTAATACACCGTGTCACTATAACCTATGCATAGGTGATAGTTACACGGTGTATATCAAATCTTCTACATCAGATTGTAGTGCTATTTTTGTATCAAATCCTGGAACAATAGACAATTGTTTTTTATGTGTTTATTCTAATGATAAACCAGAAAATGTACCATCTGATACTTAACTGAACAAATTATCACAGTTTGTCGATTCAATGGTATTTCCAGTAATTTTTCCATCAGGAAATGAAGGCTGGAGCACTAACTATAATAATCATCCCGAAAATATGAAGGAGAACGTTTCTCTTTTACGATATTATTTGTATAGGCTATCTTATAGACCAAATTCTATGTATTTTAGTCCTCTTGTCTAGGGCGGTAGCTTAAAGCAGCAATTTTTTTCACGCCTATATCATGATTGAGAGTGATGTGATAACTTTTTTTAGACAACATCAAAAAATTCTGGACGTTGAATGTTATCAATGCTTATTAGATCATATATCAAACAGTGCATCAAATGTTTCTCATCATTTTGAGCACAATCAAAAAATTGGTAGTCTCCTCATTTCACTATCAACTAACGCCAGTGGTTCTAGATATATGCAACAGCATAACTAGGATGCTATGACAATAATTAGGAAATTTCGTAAAGCAGATTTATTTATAACTGTCACTTGTAGCCTAAATGAAAAAGGTTAGAAGATACATTGAAAGGTTTTCTAAGACATACAACTCCAAACTATTTTTCTAACATGACTGTCCGATAATTTCAAACATAGTTCAAATTAATTTTGGATAACATCTAAAAAAATAAGATTTTCGGTAATGTTTCATCTTAAGTTTACACAATAGATTTCAAGGAAGAGGCTTGAATTATGCACACTTGATATTTACACTAAATTACAGTAATAAGCTTTTATCATCAAATGAAATTGATACATACATTTTTGCTCAAATTTTAGTAGAAAATAAAATATTAGAAAAATTGGTTACTAAACATATGCGGCATGGACCTCATTCTAAAAAAACTCCTTGTTCTGATAAACACAAGAATACATGTAACAACAAATTTCCAATATCATTTTTATCAGAAACAAAATTAACTAAAAATTGTTATCCTAAGTATAAAAGAAGCAACAATATTCATGAAAATCATATTTATTGACTGAAAAAAGTACTATCGAGATACCAGTAGATGATTTTATGGTAGTACCTTACAAAGAATCCATGTTAATGAAATATACTTGCTATATAAATGTAGAATGTTGTGCTTCGATCCAAAGCATATAGTATATATTTGATTGTATTTATAAAGGCGGTGATAGAGCATTTTGTCAACTTATTAAAGAAAAAAACGATTATAAAATACACGATGTAATTTCCCAGTACACCGATGCCCGTTACTTAGGCCCAATGGAAGCAGCATGGCGAATACAAGAATTTCCTCTTTGTAATGGAAGCCATTTAGTCTTTCATTTACTTGCGTAAATTGAAAATAAATCAAGAACCATTTTTATGTAAAAAATTTGATAAAGCTGTTGTAGATTGGAAAACGCTTTTAGCAGCTTGGTTTGTCCTAAATCAAAAAGATAATTTTGCCAACAATATAAAATATATTTTTTTTCCAGAATATTATATATTTACCTATTAAACGAAAAATTGGATAAAGTGCAAATGAATAAAAAAAATGTAGCAATTGGTAGAATAAATTGTGTGTCACCAAAAGATCAAGAAATATTTTATTTGAAACTCATATTGAACAAAGTTATAGGCAAAATTTCTTTGGATGACATAAAAACAACCAATTATATAAATTTTGATAGTTTTAAAGAAACGGCCATTCACATAGGTCTCGTTGATCATGATTCGCAAATTGATAAAATTTTTCTAGATGCTTGCATTAAGCTCTATCACATCTTAATCAAATTTTTATGAACGATAACTTATCGTGCAAGGAATTTCGACTACCAGAATGTAAATCGTTCATAAACAAAGTTTTTAAAGAAGAGGAAAGAGCAAGCAATCAATGAAAAGCTTTTAACAAAATTTTTTTCTCAATTATTGTTGTCAACGGCATGGACAGGTATTGCTTCTTTTTTACTTTCTAAAGGGATGACAAGCCGTAGGACTTTCAAATTTCCTTTGGATCTAAGTACAGTTAAAACTGTTATTCAGAACTGCAATAAGATGGAAAAAAATTACATAAAGCCTATTTTATTGTTTGGGACGAAGGGTCAATGGTACCTAAGCAAGTATTAGTGATTGTGTATCGCACTTTAGGTAATTTTTTAAATAATAATGTACCATTTGGTTGTAAATAAATGATTCTTGGTGGAGATCTTTGTCCAACTCTTTCTATAGTAAGAAATGCAAATAATACTACTATAGTTTAAGGTATCATAAAGTTTTCTTATGTGTGGTTACATTTCAAAATTTTAAGATTAGAAATAAATATGCATTTAATTGATGAACAAATTTTTTCGTTACTAATAAAAATAAGAGGAGGAAAGATAAGTTCTATATTAGAGATCAAATGATGATTGTTCCAAAATTTTTAATAATGTTGAATATTCTTAAATAAATAATGTTATTTTAACATCTCATAATGAATCTACATATATTTTGAATTATACAATTTTAAACACAATGAAAGCAAGAACTTTCATTTATCATAGTGTAGATCATGCTACCTATAAGCGATTTGATATGACTGATGATAATACATACATTGATTTTCCAATGAAATATTTAAACTCTATTCAAGAAGGTCTCCCACCTTATAAAAGTAATTTTAAAATATATGTCATTGTAATGTTAACTCAAAATTTATGTATTTTAGATCGTTTGTGTAATGGAACACCACTAAAAAGTAATCAAAGAGTATATATTCCAAGAACTTTTAGAAGTTTGAAATGAAGTTTTTGATGAAGTTGATTGAATAACTGCATCATGTTACCATTTTATGCAAAAGAATAATAGCACAAGACTTATGATTAATTTTTTTATCCGCCAAAATTTCATAATAATGCGAAGATTTTCCCATATACACGTATACACATACATACACGCACTAATGCACATTTAATGCATAGTATATTTACCTCTACGTGGTGCACTTTTGGTTAGTGTAGAGACTTACAACGATAGTAATATAAGAAAAGAGATTTAACATGTTTGCAGTGGGAGTTGTGATATGGCTGTAGGGATACTAGGAGTGTCCATGATAAGGAGACAAAAAAATGATTGGATAGTGAAGGCAGACGAGGTGGGTAGAGAAAGGAGCAACAAGGTGTGGGGGTGCTGTAGGGGGACCAAAAATGTTTATAATGTGGAAGAAAACGAAAGAATTTTACGTGATTTCGGGGGTAGCATGGGAGGGCGTTAGAATCAGTTTGGGGGGGGGCGGAGAAGGATAAGAG